>JAQMYL010000038.1:12631654-12643181 GCA_030014365.1 Clarias pachynema
ACAAAATAAATTTTTTTTTAAAAAAAAAAAAAAAAAAAAAAAAAAAAAAAAAAACTTCTCTTATCAGCTGCACCAATATCATGTCCTAACTCTCACCTCCACCTTTTCCCATGATGGAGAACCTTTTCCATGATGAAGCATCACTTCTTCAAGCGTATGTTGTAGTGCGTCAACACCAAGTGCATGTTTTCCACTCTGCTGTGACAAAGCATGGTTTTCCTCCTCTCGCTGCTTCCCACGACGGCGCAGCTCAGAAATCTGGACAGAGTATTGTTTGATGTGTTAATGCATGCAGGATATTATGCCAATTGATTAAGACTTAAACAACACATCGATTGCATTGCACAACAATGTATGCTGCAGTGTCTATTTCTGTGTCCTTACCTGCCTCTTCAAACCATTAGCCACCTTCTGGGCAGCGTTTTTCTCCTTCCGAAGGTGTTCCACTTTTAGTCTGCGGGGAGGCATTGGGTGGTAACACTGTTAGGAAAGCAGGTCTTTATACAAACGCAGTGTACTGTGTATAGAGTGAATTTGAGCCTTACAGTAGCTCCTGTTGCTTTTCTTTGTCCTCTTCTCTCAGCTCTGAGATATTCTGTCTTAAAAGAAGGTTTTCTTCAGCCAGACGTCCAACTTCACTCCTACAGAAGTACAAACTGTCTGCATCACTGCTTACATTGCAATACATTTACTTAACTATAGGAATACATCACACAAAATGATAATACTGGTAATAAAAGCTCAGGAATTGATAGAATTAGGTGACGATCAAGTTAGTTGATCTCTTTTAGTACCTGTAAAAATTTTTTTTAAAGTCCTCAAAAGTTAAAATATTTCCCTCCAAATGTAATGTTATCTTTTACTATTCTCAGCAGATGTGAATAATTAAGAAGATTCTGTGTTTGACAGTACCAACTATTTATATGCAGACATGCACCTCATGAACTCAAAACTGTGGTTAGTACAATTCAGCATTATCAGGACCCATCAAAACACAAAAAGTACAGGGAACTTGAAGTTGTACAGGTTTCTCTCATAGGTCTACTGGTAGCGTCTCCTGCCATTCAAACTCTGAATTCAAGTGGCACCAGTGGAGGAACTACTACAATATTGGAGGTAGAACACGATGGAGCTAGAGCTACCAGAAGACTTTGGGTAGGAAGGCAAGGTTTCTTTCCTAGTCAGCTATCAAAGGATGGAAATGTTATGGTACCTATGTTCAAGGATCTTCTTGTTGATCATGAGGGATTTCTCTTGCAGGTGAATAACTGAAGATTGCAGACAAGGGTTATGATTGTCAAACCTCAAGGAAAAGTCTTCCAGCTCCCACTCTGCAGTAATCTTCATGCCCAGCTCGGAGCTTAGATCCAGAAAGGAGTCATCTAAAGAGTCTACAAATATAGATTTAGCCTCTTTGTGCAGCACCAAAAGCACCTTATACTTGTGTCGCAGATCGTGCACTGCAGTGTTTAGCCCTTCATTCTCTTTATGCATGCTCATAATCAGATTCAGCAGACTCGACTGTTGCTCCTGGAACTCTTT
This sequence comes from Clarias pachynema, assembly GCA_030014365.1. Lineage (NCBI taxonomy): Eukaryota > Metazoa > Chordata > Actinopteri > Siluriformes > Clariidae > Clarias > Clarias pachynema. The sequence goes on from JAQMYL010000038.1 coordinate 12,633,197, forward strand.
GTTCATCTTACTCTCCATGTAGACCAGTCTTTTCTCCACTTTCATATTCTGCTCTGCCACATGCACACTCTCATACACGCACTTCTCATAGATGCACTTCTCATAGACGCACTTGGAGCTTAGCTCCAATGATTTTATCTACTTCTTTAGCATGGCTTGCAATAGTAATCATGTCCATTCTAAGGTCATGACTTTCCTCCATGACCTTCTGACTGAGGTGCTTTCCTTTATTTAGATCCAGCAGCAGCTCACTCCAGTTTGTCACTGTGCTGCTGAAGGTTAACAAGCTGGTCCTGCAGGGAGAGGTTTTGCTTCAGAGTGCACCTGTACTGCTTCTGAAGCAGTTCCAGAAGTCTACTTTGGTATTTATATTGCACTGCTATTGCCTGCAACTCCAGCCTCTCAATGGCACACAAATCTGCACGATGTGCTATTTCTTCTTGCTCAGTTTTTAGCACAGGTCCGCATTCATGGGCTAGAATGTGGTGTTGAAAACTGGGAGCACTGCTAGTACTGCTTTTATTGGTCAGGACAATGGTTCTGGTACCATCTCTAAACTTTTCTTGCATTATAAGACCTTGATTTGGCTCCTCATGATGTGAAACTTCATCTTGACCGATTCTGATCACAAGAGGGTCTGGGTCAATAATGTTTGTGGTAATATTAGCATTTTTGAATCCTCTGGCACAATTTGGGGAATTATATCTGTACTAATGCAAACTGCACCATTCTTCACCAATACTTGCACAAGATTAAACTCATCACTGCTCCACATTGGAAACTCTTTATCTTCCATCTCAATAGAGATTGGAGATTGTACAACTGCTTAGTTGAGTATTTTGTGTACTTTCATCATGTTCTGTGGCTGCTATTTCAGAATCAGTGGAATTACATATAGCTGCACTTTTTGGGCTCACCATATCCTCACCCATAATGTTTATGGTTCCAAAAGTAGACACCTTTTTGCTTGCTTCAACAGAATTCTCACATAATTCAGCTAGAGATATGGTGTCTTGTGTAAAAGATCTAATGTCAGTGCTACAGTAGAGTCTGCCAACCCATCATCTGTATCAAATTTGATCATTTCTTTAGTACTGATGACAATCAAACTGTCGAGTGTAGAACTTGCAGAATCCATGGTTATATCATCAGATTTTTCTGCAATATCATTATAAAATGGCTCATAGATCTAGACCATCAGTACTAGAATCAGTGTCAGCATCAGTAATGTGGTCATCCTCCACCACTTTGGTGTCGCCTACATCATTACCTCCTGGACAATGGAGCATCTCATTGCTGATGACATTTAACACTTGTGCATTGCCAGGCTCCAGATTCTTGAAGTACCCTGCTTCTTCCTCTTGCAGGGCTGACTATCTTCTAAGTTCCTCATGCTGTGCAACACAAAGGCCTAAATGCTCTACCACCACATTATAATGGATATCATTGACAATGAAACTGTCTGCTTATGGACCTTGAGGATTAATTACAAAATCTACGTAGAGATCAGTCAGAGAACAAGTTCAGTACCAATAGTCTGATAGCTAACGGCTTCTCCAGAACATGACTCCATCTGATGAACTTAAAGTGCACTTGGTTCGTCTCTTTCAGCAAAAAGTGAGGAGATACTGTTCTTCAGCTTCTCTTTCAGCTTAGCCACAGTACCCTGTAGCTCTAGACGCTCCTTGTTAAAGTCTTCCACAGCATGGTGGAGATGATGATCCACAATCTTCCCACTCAGCTCATTTTGCTCTGTGACCACATCAATTCTCTCTTGCTGCTTTTTCTCAATAAATGCCATGGTCTCCGTATACCGTCCTTTCAACTCACAAAAGCAATTTTGAAACGTCCTTCTGTCTTTGGCCAAGTCATCCATAGCCTGTTTAAGCATTAGATTAAGTTTTGTAGCTTTGTTTTCTGTCTCTCCTAGCAATGTGCCATTACCTTTCGGATTCTCTGTGTGTCCGTCATGCAGCTTAAGCAGTTCATGGTTAAGCTTTGTTTCTTTCATTTGCAGAGCTTCCTGCCAGAGTTTCTTTAGCTGCTCTACTTCCTGATTGGCAGTTTCCAGCTCTGCTTCCCATTGCATGTGGTCTGCAGCATGGCACTGGGCAAGTGCTGTTACTTTGCTCTGGTAGTGCTGTTCCAGGTGCTTCAGCACCACATCCTGTGCACCAGGGACACGGGTGTCTACTTCTCCGATTCTCTGAGCAAAGTGGTTCTTGGATTCCTTCCTGTGCATGGCCAAGGTTAAACACCCAACAATTTCTAATTATTGCAATATCTACCCAAATATTTAAAATGTAATAGTGTTCATCTATTGATACAGTAATAGACCTGTGATCACACATCCTATCCCCTTTTATACCTAGTCAGTGTATTAACAGGTAAAAGACTGGTCAAATAAACCAACTGTGATGAATTGGCACTATTGCGAGCTAGGCCTTCTTATTCAACATCAGTGCCCGACTTCATAAATGCTTGTGCATGAACCCCCCCAGAAACATTCAAACATGTTGTGGACAGCCTTCCATGAAGAGTGGAAGCTGTTACAACTGCAAAAGGTGGACCAACTCCATATTAAAGTATATGTATTTGGATACAATTTCATTGCAGGTTTGGTAAGATACTTTTGTCCATATATTGTGGCTTTAAGTGTCATTTTAAAACTAATGGCCTATTATTTCCAAATGCTGTAGTCAGACCTGGGAACTTTAATACAAATGTTTGTTATTAACGCTATAACTTAGGTATTGCCACAGAAATTGTTATGCAATAAAAAAAACAGCTACATTAAAATTATTAGTTTTTTTTTTTATTACAACCCTTTTGGTAATTTTTATTTAGAAATATAATTAATTAGAAAGTTCTCAAGTCTTACCTCTCCTTGACAATGTCGGCATGTAGTTTCTCTAGCATACAGCTCAGCCTCTTTATCTCTTCAGTGTGTTTCACACTCAACTCACTCATGGCCTCCCTGTGCGTCTCTTCCCTTTGGCCCCGTTGCTCTTCTAGTACTTTCTGCCACATCCTTTCCTCCTCTTCTTTCTGTGCCTGAAACTGTGCTCTCTGCTCCTCTAGCCTGGCCCGCAGCACCTCCTCATTCTGCTTATGTAGTAGAACCCGCTCTCTTTCCCACTCCATCCTCCTATGCTCCTCGTCTTGCTCCTGGGCCTGTAGTCGCTCCGTTTCCTGCTGTAAACACTTCTGCAGCTCAGCATAATGTTGTTCTTGTAGGTTACGCTCCTTTTCCCAGTGTTCTCTGAGCCTCTTACTGCTTTCTTCTTGCTCTTTTTCCAAACGTTCCAGCTCCTGCTCAAGCTCTTTTCTATTGTTCTCCTCTAGCTTCTGCTTGTCGCTCTCAAACTCTTCCCTGAGGCTTCTCTCCAATTCTGTTCGTTCCTGCTCAGCTTTCTGTTGTACCTCCTCTAATTGAACCCTCAGCACCTCCTCATAAACTTCTTTCAGATGCTGCCTTTCATTCTCCAACTCATCTGAGAACGACCTCTCTGCCTCCTCCTTCTGCCTCTGCAGACTGGTCTCGAGTGCCTCCTTGTAGTGCAGTTCCATTCGACAAAGCTCCTCTGCATGAGTCCTGCTCAGCTCTTCCATCTCCCTCACTCTGCTTTCCTCCACTGCTCTTTCTTGCTCCTCCAGCACCCTAAGCTGCTCTTCCAGGTTCAGTGCATGGGTTCTGGCATCCTGTAGCTCCTGGCTGAGAGAACTAACTTTCTTCTGGTAAACAGCATGTAGTTCAGCATGCTCGACACTTTGCTGAGCCTCCATATTGCGTCTCTCCTGCTCCAGTTGTTCTTGCAAATCTCGAGCTCGCTTCAGCGCTTCATTCAGTTCTTCCCTGATACCCTTTATCTCCTTTTGGTGCTGTAAGGAGAGCAGACTCCTCTCCTCCTCAAGAGAGCTCTTTTGCTCTTCCAACCTGTGCTCACACTTGTTCATCTGCAGAAAAAACACAGAAGAACCACTCGATAAACAAGGTTATAAGTACATGTATACTTTGATCTGGACAACATGATTACTTACACATGAGTGCTAGTCAGTCTGTATGAATAAAATAAGTACATTTTTAACTATATACCACTGAGACAGTGTTTATTGTGCTTTATTTAATTAGGTGGAATGTGTAACAAATTTCTTTTGCAAATGTTTTATCAAATTTGTTTGTACAAATTATTTTGTTTACAGGCTACACTTAATTTTGTATATGTGTGTGAACTTCCTGTGTGAGGCTGACCGTGGAATCTAGCTGCGTTCTGATGTCTTCCACTTCTCTGCAATGTTGCTCTTTCAATTGCTCCAGCATCATCTCTGCCTCCAGACTCATGTTAAAGGGTTGCCCGTCTTCAGAACCTAGGCCTACACACATGTATGTACGCATAAGCACACAAACACATACAAACTTCTGCATGTCTGCCACAGCAACAAAACTTTTTTAATCCTACTATTGCTTAGAAACTTTTCATTTCCACAATTGAGGGGGTTTTAATGATGGTGTAGATGCTGTATACAGTACATGCACCTCATATGCATCAAACCACTGGATGAGCCCTCATACCCTGTGAATGTGGACACGGTCATCCTGGATTAAGTCCATGCCCACGATAGGATTTTGAATTAATTTTTTATAGTTTAGTGTCAAATCCATATCAATACATACCACCATAGTATAAAAATGGCAGTGTTATTTTTCTTAAAATTTGCTACCCAGCTCTGTGAGTTTGCATCTGCATCAGTACATGAGAGAGAAAGAGAAGAATCACCTTGGTCCGACTCCATGCCGGGACTCTTGCTTTCCAGCTCATCAGACAGAGAGGGCATGAGGGAGGTCTGCGGGGCTCGGCTTAAAGCACGAAAATCCTCCAACTGAGCCTGCAACTCATCTATACGATCCTGCAGTTCCTAAAGAGCACATAGAACAAGGCATTAACAAACGATAAGACACTGATGGAAGGATGGAGAGAGAGAAAAGAGGGGAAAAAAATAGCAGAATTTCTAACCCGACACTGCTCCTCATAGCTGTTGCGCAGCTGTCTGAGACGTTCTTCGTGCTGATAGAACTCAGAATTGCTCAGGTCCAAATCACCAAACTACACACATAAACAAAAACAAATAAGTCCATCCAATCTACCTTCAAACATGCAATCACTGTACTAAGAAAAAAAATAAGGTGAGCAGAAACTGGCTATGCACTATTGCATGCGTCCAGTACCTTCTCCCTGAGGACATTGTCCAGGTTCTTTTGCAGTTTATTAAGCTGGGCCTCTGCTTCAATCAATCGCTCTGTGCTGTCCAGCAGCTCTGCCTCCAAACGCCCGTTTTCCTAAACATCCAGTTCGTTAATATTTATACAAAAATCAGACTAATTTATAATGCCGAAATAGAAACATTGTAACAATAAGGTAAAATAACTTAATTTGTAAACTAATTTGTAAAAGTTGGGAACACCAAAGGACTGGTGATCTTGAAAGTCAGCAGGGACGAGGAAAATCCTAGATCGCAGACTGTATAGAGGCAACAGTACATAGTGCACAGGAGTTCAGTAATACAAGCCTAGATATTCAGCTCCAAGCAACACTGGGTATGAGGAAAAATGGGAAAAAGTCACTGAACACTAAAATAATTACTGAAAAAGTGCGCATAGAAACCACAGGATGAGTGGTGACATCAAGTGCGCTTTATATTACTGTTTACTAAAAACAGAAATGCTGGCACAATCCAGCACCAGCGTGAAAGAGACAGAGATTATTGTAATTACTTTTACAGTCAGAGTGAGGTGTTCTCTGAGGTAGGTCTCATCCTCTCTGATCCTACTGATTTCCTGTTCCAGCTCTTCTCTCTGCTGATTGGCTTGTTGCTGTACAAGCTCCACCTCTTTGCTCAGGTCCGCCCGTAAAGACACCACACGATCTTTATGTTCCTGCTCCAGCTTCCTATAAAACAGCACAGCAACCACGGAACAAGTTACTACGGCAGCACGTAGAGACAGTGAATTTACTGCATGTTTAAGTTTAAAAATAAAAATGTCACAGCAAGATAAAGATGAGAGATGGGGGTTTACCGCAGGTTAAGATCATTGATGCGTTCGATGGTGGAATGATGCTCGTCTACCTCAGAGGCCAGCTGGGACTTGAGTTTCTCTATTTTTTCCAAATCTGAGTGAAGCTTCTCTTTCTGCCGGAGTTCCAGATCCACCCGCTCACTAGCTCACATGTATACAGAATCACAAAAACCTACAGGGTTATTTCCTAAATTATTCTCATTATAAATACATTACTTATACACGTGCTATTTTTCAGTGAATCCAGATAAATAACTGTTATTGCAGCATTTGCTTAAAAAAAAAGAAAAGAAAAAAAAAAAAGATGCATGCAGGTTTATTTTTAAGACATTTGGATATTAGGAACCCTGTGTGGACTCTCGGCAGACTCACAGGAGGTATCTGATCTCAGCCTTAAAGCTCGCCAGTGCAGCTTGGTGGATGGAGTTCTTGGTGACCATAAGCTCGTTCTCCAGAGCTGCAGTTAGTTCACTCAGATTCACCTTTCCATCCAGGCTGAAATCCAGAGCCTATATGTCACAAAAGTAAGAATGTTTATTTTTTTTACTTCATTCACTGAATCTATTTAACATGCAAATGCATCCTAATATTAATAAGAATAACTCTATGCAGTCACACATTAGTAATGCACCACCACATTTTTATGTATCAAACTGCAAAAAGTGTAAAAGTCACTTTCTGGAGCAAAGCAATTAACAAGAAGAACATTTCATATTTATTTCAGTTATTTAATCAGTTATTTAAAAAACTTAATTTGTTCCCAGGTTCAACAAACATTGTCTAGGTTCTAGGATACTAACACAACTGGCTATACTCGGTATAAAACCAACATTTTCCTTGATCTTTTTCTTGTTCTGTAGAATCGTGCCAACGATTCATGTTAAAAGTAATATCTGCCATCTTTCGTCTGATCCATTCTTTTAATCATTTTCACTTTTGTCTCTATCATTATTGCTTGCTTTTACGCTTGCTCCTAGACATCCTGGGATGCACGCTGCATGCATGTGACAATGTACGCCGAACATGTGATCTAGCTCCCCCAATTGAACATGCGCAAACTTTATATATAGTTTAAAACCAATACTATACATTAGTATACTACTGAATGTATATGCCAGACAAACATGCCAAGGTAAACACAAGGAAATGTTAATAACATTTATCAACTTGGGCCTATTTTCTTATCTTATAAGTCACACAAGAGTCATTTATCCAGAACGTTTCAACAGACTTGTGTTTGACAACCTAAAAAACACACCGTCTTTTAAAACAGACAAAAAAGCTTTTTATAATGCAGATATGTAAATGGTCAGAGAGTGATATTAAACCTTGTGCATGTAAACGTACGTGTGCATGAGTACAAACCTGCAGGATTTCAGAGCTGTTCTCTACACCCTCTTCTAGCCATGCGTCCAGGAGTAACTCCACTGCTGTGTGTCCGGTTCCATCATCCAATTCAGAAAACAACTGCAGTCCAATTGTACTGCTCATCACAGATGCGATCCTGCGTCCCATCTCATCAAATGGCTGAAGGACAGAAGACGAGGGAAAAGTTTCAAAATATATTTCATTAGATTGCATAAATAATAGAAAGTTCAGATTATAAAACCACTTCCCACCCTCTCTTGCTCGCTCTCTCTTTCTGTGTGTGTGTGTGTGTGTGGTGAGCAAATGTCTTACCTGTGTAGAGTGGTGTCTCTTTAGCTGTCTGTAAGGTGTTGAGGCAGAAGGAGTAGGTGGTTTGCTGTTGGTTTGGATGCAAGATAAAAACTCCTGCACACTCACATTCTCCTCATCTGCGGACTGGAAGACATCCTCTTCTACCTAAAACACAAAAATAACACTCCATCAGCATAACCACTGACATTCTTAGGCTTAAATGTGTTCATGTGTGTTTGTGAGCATGCATGTACCTCTAGGCCAAGGTGCTGGCAGAGCATGCGTAATTGTTGTATGGTAGCTGTGCCATGCAGGTTCAGTGAAAGCTGCTCACAGACGCTGGAAAGTCTCTCCTCCTGGTCACTGAGGGGTGCCATGCTACCCCGTGGTGTTCCCGGCTCATCAGGATTCCACAGGTGCAGTTGACCTACACACAACACCCACAAACGTGTGTATGTAAAATGGAAAAACAACGTAATGTAATGTTTTTTCTATTATCGATGTGCATTTAGTGCAAATAGAGAATGATTTCTGTCCTCTGCTCTGGTAGTTTAGTTGCCTCAGAAGTCTTTTTATGAATTTCTAAGATACAATTATTTTTAAGATACATGATCAAAGTTTTAATGTTTCAGAGAACATGCCATTTTACTCATCCATGCCCAAGTTACATGAATACTTCCACGTAGATAAAACCTTAAAATAAACCTTAAAATAAAATATTTTATTGTGTTTTTATTGAAACAATTTAATGTTTTTCCTCTGTGTCATGTTTCAGAAGTCTTTCTGTAAAGAACAGGGACTCTCTCAATTAAGTTGTAAAATGGTCAAGCAAGTTGACTGGTAAGCAAGTCACAGCTAATGTTTACTGTGACTTTATTGTGTGTGTGCGCGATTCTTGTGGTGGCAATTCATGCATCGCAACACTAACTCCAAAATCACAGTTTTTACATACATTTTAAATAGATATTTTTGCATTTGAGGTGGGAAAATGTTGCCATTCCTCTCCAATCCTGCAAGTGCTGTGCTCTAAACTATTCACATGGCACAGCATCCTGTTTGATAGGAGCAGAGTTTTTGGCAAGGTTGTTTACAATTATAACAGAATCAGAAAAAAAAAAAATCATATTGAATAGGGATGGTAATAAAATCTTGATCCTTATAGAATCGCCATACAAATCGAATCAGCACCCGGATATCATGAATGTATCGTATCGGGTTTCCATGGTATTTCTCATCTCTACCAAACAGTTACAGCGGACAGCCAATATTACTTTAAATGACAAATTGCACTCTTTGCACAAGAGCTTCAAAGGTTTTTTTTAGACACATGGTTTAAAACTAGGTTCTGTAAAAACAACTTTGTTCTGGATGCCATCTTACTTCTAAACAATAGCTGTAATAAGGCACTTCAGAGGATCATTTCTAGATCTTATTTATGTATTTATGATGAGCAATGGAGCACTTTTAATCATTTAAAAAGAAAGATTGTCACAGACCATACAGGATTCTCAAAAGTTATATCACATGTGTAAGAATGCATGTTAAAATGAAGAGAAAAAAATAATAATAAAGGTCACTATAGCAAATACAATGTGTTGTATAAACTTAGAAATAATTGAATACAGACAAGGCTCATCATGTGTACACGACCATAATTGGCAAGGACTAATTAGCATAATAAAAGTACAGGCTGCACAAAAATCTTTTTAAAATTTTTTTTTATAGATACTGTAGATGAGCAAAGCAAAGAAAATATCAGCATCACTCATCATGTTTATGAATGTTATTCTTATTTATTGTATTCTCTGAATCAATCTTTAAATGTTTACTGTTTAATTTTTTGCACTGTTCTTTTGTTGCGTGTAGATTGTGAAGTAAACAATTCCAAAACAAATCTACCTGTACATGGACAAAGTAACCTGAACTTATATTGCATAAAAAAAAACTTTTAGAGAAGAATCCCCAGTATGGAGTAATCACTTCAGATACTCGTTACCAAGCATATTATCATTTATTAATGAAGTTTGATTATAAACTCACCTTCTGCTTCATATTCCTCTGAACTGCTCACATCAGCATTCCAGCGCTGAAACGCATGAAGAAAAATATTTAGCTTCGTCATATCAGGGGAAAACTGCTAGTTAGCAGAACTGTAGGGGGCACCGAAAAGAACTTCTACACACATTTTTAATTCTACACAGACATTTTCATATTGTCAAGTGCCTCTAGTAAAGGGGGGGGGGGGGGGGG
>JAQMYL010000038.1:12650118-12661410 GCA_030014365.1 Clarias pachynema
TTTATTTTATTGAGTTTATATATATATATATATATATATATATATATATATATATATATATATATATATATAAAAATGTAATAGGCACATCCCATTTTCAAACAGCTGCAAAAGCTGACAAAATATAAGAAACATCTGGAGCAGCTACATTGATCAACATTTTAAAAACCCAAATAGATGCACGTTTACACATACACACAACTCCTTAAAATAGTCAGCTTATAAGGAGGTTTTAGTAATACAGAACACCGTTGGGTGAACAAGTATTTATATGAGGTTTTGTTTTGAAGACCTTTTCTACAAACCACCAGAAATTTCAAATTTTTTCATGCATGAGTAACGCCTAATTTCAGCTGAATCCGTTGATATTATTGACCTAAATCTTTAAACAGTTATTAGGTGTGGCTTTTATTTGGCTGAAAGAAAAAAAAAGTCAAAAAAAATCATCAGGAGGGGGGAAAAAAGCTGTAGAAGCTTTTCATAAATTTAGGATTATACTGCCCTAACCCTCCATCAGACAAGCCGGTATAAGCTTTATTGTATATACTGCCTGCTGCCCCCCCAAAAAATAATAAATAAATAAAGTTCACACTCTAATATTTTGTTCGACAGCCCTTTGCTTTGATTACAGCATGCATTCGCCGTGGCATCATTTCGAGAAGCTTGTGCAATGTCACAATATTTAATTCCATCCAGAGTCACATTAATTTCTCTCCAAGATCTTGTATTGATGAAAGTCAAACTGCAGCGTTTTCTCAAGCACATCCAAAGATTCTCAACGGGGTTAAGGTCTGGACTCATTGGCTGTGGCCAATCCACATTCAAATCATTAAAAAATTTTCCAGACCATATTGTTGGTTCAACAGTATCCTTTCAGGTTTTACTAATTCATTGGACCGTTTTAACTGAATTTTAATAGTTTCAGCAATCTCCTTAGTTGTTTTCTTTGCTTCATACAGGACAATAATTAGACGCTTCTAAAACATCTTTGCCAAGACAACAAGATGTCTTCTGACATGGTTGTTTAAGAAATGAGAAGCTACTCACTGCATCAGCTAGAGTTAAGTAAAGTCTATCTATGCTGGATCATTAACTGTTAACTAAAACAAGAGGAGATAATGAGAAGACAGGAGACAAGAATTATTCACCTAATTCCTCTGACTAAACATTTCATTGCCAAATTTATATGACTCTTAGTAAGTCACATTACTTAGATCCCCCTAAATCTGTAAATTATTCCTTAGACAATTAGACAAGGATGTCAGTCATATTAATTACCTATGACATGGTTTTGTGACTCATTAGAATGTTTGAGATCATATGATATGGACTGATAGGTGATCTCATACATAGAGAAGACATATACAAGAGCAGACAGGAAGGCATGTAAGGTAAATGACCTGAAGCTAATCCCTGAGCAAAACAGTCTGCGCTAATATCGGACTTATTTTAAAATGACTTTATATAGACACACAAACATTTGGTCATGTGGCTTTAAGAGCTATACATCCTAATCTGTTAATGCAATATATGTTAAAATCCTTGAATTAAAGCTGTACGCATACACTTCAATCACATCTTGATCCATTGTGGTAGTATACAGAAGCAAATATGGAAAAGTGCATCACTAATAACCAATCTACCAATGTTCGATGTCTGTAGTTTGCTTCTTTAGTTTTGCCCATCTTGATCCATTGTGGTAGTATACAGAAGCAAATATGAAAAAGTGCATCACTAATAACCAATCTACCAATGTTCGATGTCTGTAGTTTGCTTCTTTAGTTTTGCCCTGTATCTACAGTATGAGCATAATATTAACAATAAGCAAGGGAAGCTCATAGCTATATTTAATCTTGGTCAAAAACAATGTCTTGAGAGTCATTCCCCAAATCCCTTGGCACAAAGTGGGAGAACACACCCGTTAGGGAATGCAGGTCAATCACAGGGCGCCGTGGACATACATGTTCACACATTTATTCACACTTCGAGTCGATTTAACACAGCTTATCTACCCGCATGCTTATTATAAACCAGAGGCAGGAAAACCACACAAGACATTAACCTGAGTTCACCACTGAACTACGGTCCTCTAAGGCTGCCCTACACTACATAAACACGAAACGCATATTAATTAAAAAATGTGAAACAGCAAATTGTCCAAACGTTATTGTTATAATTATAGAAACTGCAAGCCTATTGAGATTACTGGAAGACTCAAAGCAGTATTACTGTTTTTTTTTTTTTTTTTTTTTGAGATTGTTTATAATATTTCATGCTTTTTAGGGTGCCATTTTACAACTGGCTTACAGGACAACAGATGAAAACTAGCCTTTGGCTAATTCTGGCATGTTACAGATGTTCTGTTTTTAATATGCATTGTCCTGTTAAATAAATAAATTAAATTAAAAAAAATGTGTGATGATTTAGACTTGCAGTGGTTATTAACTTAGTGGTTATTAACTTAAATGCTAACTACAACAACATTAGTCTTGTTGCACTAGCACATAACTGAAGAAGCAAATTTGAACCATGAAAACACTTAACTAATTGAGGAAATATTTGTATATGATTTGATTAAATGCAAAATAAGTTACAGGAACAGACTGACAGCCCTTATAAAACCCACAATGTAAAAAAAAAAAAAAAAAAAAAGAACAATAAAATGCTTCGAATCCTACAGGTGTGTGTTGGTCTGAGCGTAAACTGTGTTTTTTATATGTGTACATGTGAATGTGAGCAATAGGGAGACACCTGGCCACTCAGTGTTCTTCAAGGACCATCGATGATGGTCACTGATGAAGAGCAGCTGGGCCTTAAAATCCCCTCCACATGAACAGTGTCTCTGTGTGTGCATGTGTGCGCATGCATGTGAGTTTGTGTGCGTCTGCAGACAGCAGACACTCTTTGTTGTGGCTTACATCCTGCTGTCTCTGAGCTGCATAAACCTGAGGAATAATAAATCAGCCACTGTCATATGGCTCCCACCCCAACACACATATACAAACCTAAAGACAAACTGCTGTGACCCAACCATAACATATACCAGACCACATACAGTATTAGGTAGACACAAATATAGCAACATACAAAAAACAAATAACATCATTAAACATTAAGTTATTCGTGAATTCGTGAATATTGTATATGATGTTATCTGTATATTGCTATTAAACAATCTGACTAATTTACCAGGAAATATCTGGGGACATAGCTATACATTTTGAAAAATAAACTATTCTGAAGTCTCACCACAAATTTTTGGTCTGCCCAATTTATAAAAACCACAATTGTCCAGTAGGTATTCTGTTTAAATATTACTATTTGAATACTAGTGCAATGCATTTCCTTATTCATTTAATTATAAATGCTTACATTTAGTTTATATTCAGTATATAGTCTATTAATGTATGTAAGGAGCACATATTCAAGTTCAAGTGCAAAACTGTTCTCATTTTTGAGAATACATACATTCTATTATGTAGATTAAATGAAAGAAATGGGAATATTTTTATAGCAACATGCTGCAAAGCACCTAAATATGCAATTTAAAAATTGGTTGTTTATATAACAACCTCAGCAGCAACCTCATTTCCCCTCTCGTCTCCACCAAACCACTCAGCATTCAGAACCACCAGCATACTAATCACCAGCCTGATAATCTGTCATCATCTGCACCTGTGTCTCAGTGGTTCAGAACTTTGAATCATTCAAGAATAATTTTAAAAAAATCTAAGGACACTATGTGGCTTAAACAAGAAACCTTCCTCTGAAAGTGGTACAGGGACTAAACCGAAATCAGAGCCATATACATGAAGGCAAAAATGAACCCCAACCCCAAAGGGAAGCCTGAAGAACTATCCCCCCCAATACTAGATTAAAAGGCAAAATATGAAAAAAGTGGCTCGGGACCTTTGCACAGTATTGTATAAAAATTGCAACTAACCATTTTACTACTAAACTTCCTGAATAATAGTTGTGAACACAATACTAAGCGAAATAACCTACTGTAGATCATCCTTTTAAATATTCCTATACAGCCCAAAGGATAATCTTGACTGTCAGGTTGATTGACAGCTGTCCAAATGTGTTCCCTGACAGTAAATTTAAGTGCTACTGATAGAAGCACACACATGCCGGCTACAACTGCAATAACATACATTTAGCACCTTATTCTCACACCTTATTTGGAAATTCATTTAACCACAGTTTAACCAACAGGACTGATCAAGTCATGAAAATGATGAGAAACACTGGGGAATTGAGAATAGTGGTTAAGGCATTGGACCACGGTTTGGAAGGCACCCGAGCACCACCCAGCCCATTGTTGGGCCCTTGAGCAAGGCCCTCACTCTTAACTGCTCAGATGTATAACGAGATAAAAAATGAAAGTCAGGAATAGGGCTGGATAAGGGCTTCTGGAAAATGCTCTAAATAAAATAAATGAGGACTCAACCGACATGACTTCCCTTTGTTTCCTTCACACATGTATTGGATTGGAGCACACGACATTACTCACCACATTGCATATTTGCACAACTGCTCATATGCTGCACATCTCTTCCTTCAAATTCAAGAGGACCAAGTCGCACTTTAAAAACATGGACAAAAACACTGCTGCTTACACACATACATACTCATTTCATTCCATACCTCATGTTCAACTCATACTGATACTTCCACTCATACCTACATGCCATAACTTACTATATTGCACATTCTGCACATCTTGTTTAATTTATGCACTTTATAATTTTCTATATTAATTCTTTTTGTTCTTTTGCAACTTGTATATTGTAAATGTGTACACTTACTCCATTTCTCTCAGTGCAATTTTGTCCTATTCTATCTTTCTGTATCTTTCTGTCTTTATAATCTACCCAACCTTTATTCTTTTTTGGTCATGAAAAGTCGTATAAGCATTTCACTGCACATCATACTGTGTACGGTCGTGTAAGCGAATAATAACATTTAAATTTGAAAAACAAACTAATAAAAGGGAGGGCCAAAACCACTTTAAAGCTCTTACATCAATCAGCTGATAATGTAACAAAGCAGAAGTAACCACTGTTTCCATAGTGAAGCCTAACTTCCGCTTTCCGAGAGTGATACAGCAATAACAGGCTCTGTCCTAAATAACTTATTCTTAGTCTTAAATCGATGTACATTGTCCTAGCAGGCGACTAAACAGATTATTGTATCATTTGAACGAAACCGTCAGTCCAGTTCTCCCCCGCAGTGAGGAAGTATGGGGAAGTGTTTAAACGGCGCTTGTTTGGGGTTTTAATGGTTATTAAAAGCAGAACCCGGTGAAGTTTGTAACACCGGAAATTACAGGACCTGATTCATTTGCTTTCAGGGTGAGTCCGTTTTCAAATCTAGCGCCCACACACACGCATACACATACACATACACCGACATCACGAGCTCGGGCTGCAGAGATAAGCAGCTTTAAATCACAACACGTAAAGTTATTAGAACCGTTTAAAGTGTAAAACATACCCACTGCTGTGAGCGCGAGGATCCACACACGCGCTCCTCTTCTTCACTTCTTAAAACAAGTCACTGCACACTTGGTGAAAAATCATCCAGAAAGTGTGAGCTGTCTCCTCTCTCTCTCACACACACACACACACACACACAGTGCGGATTAACGGTTCTGCACACACACCCAGTGTTAACACCCGTTTCCGCTGACGGTGAAAGTAATCCAAGTGTTACTGAGCTGTACGAGCTCAAGATCATTCCATCTCCAGCTGAGGGCTTTCTGCTCCAGATGAATCTTTTTTTGGGGAATTTTGAAGCACTCTTAGAGAGGAAGGGGAGGGACACGCAGAGACAGATTGTCCTCTAGCGCCGCTGCTGCTGATTTGAAACGGTGCAGTGTGAGCGTCTGTACACCAAAGTGGCTAGTCTAGTCTAATCCGAGCAGGTTCACACTGCAAGCACATTTCTGGCTTATATTTGATTAGGTTTTGTTTTTTTCCACAACAGTGTGAACAAATCACCTGGAATCGGATCTTTCCTATTCTGATTTGAGCCACTTCCATATTTAGTCATAATTCAGATACTGATCTGATTTTATTTGGAAAGTGACCCCGGTCTGTCTTTGTTTGACAGTTTGCACCTCCAGGGTTTGGGTTCAAATCCCAACTCTGGTCTGTGTGCGTGGAGTTTACATGTTTTCCCCATGCTTGGTGGGTTTCCTCAGTGGAAACTGGCATTCACAAGTTGTCCCTAGTGTGTGAATTAACGTGCATGTGTCCTGTGATGGAATGGCACCTCATCCAGTGAGTAAGTGGTCCCAGTCTGAACAGATAAATCCATATCTTTATGTGACTTTTACATCAATCCAAAATTGTGCAGTTATGGAATATGGAGAATGGTAATATAATGGTGTTTCAGTGGCAGGATAGTGAGGTAACAAATGTAAAACATTTGGGGTGATCTTGTTGTACAAGCTAAATTAAAAGGCGCTTTAAAAAAAGATTTTGCTTTGAAGATACCTCAAAACAAATGACTAAAAACGGTTAAAAAAGAAATAGGAGAACTTGGCAGCCATGCCAAAGGAAGCTAAATTTACATAAACTAAAGATGCAAACCAAAGAAGTAGCTTAATAATGAGTCAAATTATCTATCTATCTATCTATCTATCTATCTATCTATCTATCTATCTATCTATCTATCTATCTATCTATCTATCTAACCAACTAAATAACAGAAATTCTGTTTGTGGCTTTGTGTGTCTGTGTCTTTGTGTGTTTGTGCAGGTAGTACCATTACAGGCATGAGGTGTTCCTCAACGATCGAAACATAGGCAGCATCATTATCAACTTCTATGTCATACTGTGAGCATGTCTTAGACATTCCACTCTGAACGTTTCATTAGGCAGCATCATTACCAACTTTTATGTCATACTGTGAGGTACAGGTAGATCTGTCCCAGGAGTGTCACAGGCATTCCTAACTGAAGGAAACAGCAGGCAGCATCATTATCAACTATTAGGTCATACTGTGAGGTACAGGTAGATCTGTCACAGGCGTGCAACAGGCGTTCCACACTGAATGTAACAGTATGCAGTGTCAAATTTTATGTCATCCTGTGAACGTACCACAGGCGTTCCTCACAGGATGTAACAGCAGTGTGAGGAACAGCAGCGAGTTGATTACATATTTCATTCACAGGTAATGGGTAGCATGCAGGGGTCAGGCTGCATTGTTTAACTACCAACTACCAAAAATGAAATTTGATCTTTAAATCAGATATGGGACACTTTTTCCTGCAGTGTGAGTATAGCCTTAGATCTGAATTCATAACCTACACTCATTAACAAATTATTAGTTACACTCACAAATTTGTAGGTGCTAGAGTTATTGACTGCAGCATATTAATAGATATTAATAGATATGAATAACACTCCATCTGTCAATAGACAGAGAGGCACAACTCAACAAAACTTTCCGCTGACATTTCAGTGACTGGATTAGTGTCCCTGCTGAGAGGGGAACAGTCTGTCAACCAAAAATATCTAGCTAACAGCAGTCCTGTTGTCAGAATCTGGCAATAATGAAACACTTAAAAATTATTAATACAAACTGTGTATGAAAAAAGACAAGCTGTAGTCTCTACTGTACATCTACAAATCTATTCTGTTACTTATCAGGATTAGGCACTGGGATCACATCCTGAAATGCACTCCTGATGTGAGCCCAGTGCTTAATCCTGACACATTTCCGCTTCTTTAGCTCATGTCTGCGATAAGGATATTCCAGATTCTTCCTGATGATCTACATCTACTCGGAACATCTGTACTTTGACAAACTTTCTGACAAACTTTCTGAATGTCACCTTTTCTTTAGTTTATAATCTCACCATGATACTGTAGACCTACAGTATAAACTGTAATAAAAAACTGTGCTCATCTTAGGGCCTTTATTTATACTATGTTCATTGTGTGTGTGTGTGTGTGTGTGCGTGTGTGCGTGCGTGCGTGCGTGCGTGCGTGCGTGCGTGCGTGCGTGCGTGCGTGCGTTAAAAGGACAATCTGTATGAGTTGTACAGAAGTACTGATTTATAATCAAACTATCCAGCGTCAACCAGAAGAATCTAATTTGTCTCAAGCTGTCTCCCTTATGTTGTCTCAGGGAGTTTTTCCTCACCACTGTTGCCTTGGGCCTCAGGTTAAGATCTAACCCCAAAATACAACAATATTTAAGGCTAAAAGAACTGTACAAAAAAATGAATGAATTCACGGTAGACCAACAAGTCTAACCTGGGATACGTGTCTAATAAAGTGGGCAATAAATATACACAATGTTTGTCTCAGGGGTAGCTGTGGTGGTTGTGTCATGGCTGTTTATGTCCCTAAAGGCCCTGCCTAACTTAGACTTGTGGGATCAGCTGCTGGTTTTGTACTGTAGGCTGTATCTTAGTCACTGTACTGTAGAAACCATAATCAGCTGGGGTAATCTTAGGGAGGAGTGTGTGTGTCATGGAGACAAGCAGGTAAGGTAAAGATGATCTGGCCCTGATGATATGAGCAGGTCTCTGTAATCTCTACTGTGATTCACCAATCACTTGTAAACTGCTGTGGGCATCAATATGGATATATGAATTTATAAATATACAGCCTACATAGGAAACAGCCTACTAGCCTACTTGTTAAAAGTATTGCTGTTATAAAAAAGCAAATGTTTTACTGCGACAGGCTGGTAAGAGCCTACGGACACAATTTAAAATTTGGTTGTTTATGTAACAACCTCAGTAGCAACCTCATTTCCCCTCTTATGTGTTCCAACCACTCAGCATTCAGGATCACCAATATACAGTACAAATCACTGGTATGATCATATATATTATATCTGATCAGGTACAGGAACTGGAGTGAAAACGAGAGCCAAATTTTTGCCAAAATGAGAGCCAAAAATGTCCCTCAGGTAGGGACACCTATTGGATATTGGATATTGGATAACTATTTCTCAAGAGTACTTCAAAAATTACAAAGATTCAAAAATATGAAGAAGCGACGGATGGTTCTAGACTTTGGCACAGTGCACGTTCTGGTATATATCGGGGGGTGAGACGAAACAGAATAACCCAGAGGAAGTGTGGACTCATTTTCCTAGAATTCGAAAAACAGAATATGTAGAATCAATCAAACATTGAGTTTCATTGGTGGCTCAGTGCCTGTCATTCAGAAGGCAGGTTTGATTCCCACAAAATGCCCAAACCCCAGCCCCCGGATACAGTGTTGTTCCCAAGCCTGGTTAAAATAGTGCCAAGTTGGCCAACAACAATCAACGCTTTAATAACTTAAGGTCTCTATTTTTAAAAAAATGTTTTTTCAGCATGTGCAAAGGCCAACTAGCCAGATTGTAGCCAGACTATTCACTTCTGTTAATGGGGATTTCCTTGCTGACATTCCTTTAGTTTTAATAAACTAGTCTGAGGATAGAAATACAGGTAATGCCAAATTGAGTACAAATTTAACCAGTTAAAACTTATTTTTAATATCAAAGGATCTCTGAAGGACCAAACTTACTGCCCTAAAACACCTGTTGTAAGCAAGCACGCAGTCTTTTGCAGTCTTTGGCGCCATCTGCTGTTTATAATGTGTAGTAGTAAGGCTTCTCTATTTTGTTCAACATATTAACAATTTTAAACATAAATATACAGGAAATCTACTCACAATATCCATATATGCTGTCACACAATAAACTTTATATGTCAATTTTTAAAAACCTATTTTCCTCTTTTTTTTTCTTGGTGTTTACACTTCCTTTTTGCATGTTCAGTCAAAATCATCAAGTACGTTGAATGGCTTACTAATAATCTAATTTTAAATCAGTTCACAGCATAAAATTATATAAGGAAGAAATCAATTCTTCAGTTATGAAGCTGATAAAATGCTTGAATATGATTTTAACATAATGTCCGTAAGGAAAATTTACATTTCTATTGTAGCAGGTGTAGAGTAAATAAATATCTACTTATGGAAGACATCTCAGCCTGAACACACCATTAATACAAGGAGATCTGGTGTTATTTTTAAAAAAAAGAAAAAGGAAAATGTATAAAAAAAAAAAATGTCTGTATTTTTGAGGTGACTCTGCTTTAAAGGTTAAGCATCACGGTTGTTTAAAGCCCTTAAAATAAACCAGCAGAAGGCAGTCCATGCTCTTGATATCACGCTGGAGCATGGAGAGGACTAGCAAAAATTAATTAATAAATAAATAATGATAATGATGGAGGGACCATTTCGCTGACAGATCCAGACACACTCCCACCCAGATTAGAGATTCAGGTGTCCAGTATTCTTTATGTGAGACTGGGAGTGTTAATGGGTTCACACATCAAGTTTGTACATGCTTTGGACCCTACCAGGGAGGGCTATGAGGTAGAGGAAGCTATGCACATGAAGAGTGTATATTGCAAGTTGATAGTTAAGAAAAAATAGCACGAGAAATACACAGATACCATGAAAGATTTGTGTGCTAACTGGACAAGATAATGGATGATGAGCAGACCATAATGGATGATGAGCAGACCATGGAGGCAGTGAATTTTTTGGAGGGGATGATGGGGAGTACTGTACCATTGCTGTGTACCCATTAATTCAGGACAGAAGTTTTTGTGTGGTGTGAAGAGGAGTCATCTTAGTGTTGTTTTTGACTACTTCTGAAATTAAGTGTAATCCAAAAGAAATGAACAATAGCCTGCTGCATGCCCTTGTGCATCACAGAAATCATTCCATAGACAGATAAGAAGATGCCATCATGATTGGTATGCAAAACTGACTAAACCAATTACATTGCACATTCTGACACCCACAATAAGCTTCAATTTTCAGCAAACATTCTCTGGTACTGTCCTCACTAGCACCTAGAAACTGGACAGCTGCTTAAATTGTGAAGGTTTCCTCAACAACAATATCAATGCATTTGCCCAAGAGAGAAGCCACATCAGTGTTCGCAAAGTAAGAAGAGTTTTAACTCTTCTTGAGAAACTGTGTCTCTGCTCAGAATGTGAAAAGGGTGGTCTCTAAACCGACCAGCGCATTCACACAAGAGAAAAGACATACAGTTGGGGAAAAAAGTATTTAGTCAGCCACCAATTGTGCAAGTTCTCCCATTTAAAAAGACGAGAGAGGCCTGTAATTTTCATCATAGGTATACCTCAACTATGAGAGACAAAAGAGGCTCCTCTGTCCTCCACTTATTACCTGTATTAATGGCATCTGTTTGAACTCGTTATCAGTATAAAAGACACCTGTCCACAACCTCAAACAGTCACAC
>JAQMYL010000038.1:12664368-12688411 GCA_030014365.1 Clarias pachynema
TGATTGATACACACACACACACACACACACACACACACACACACACACACACACACACACACACAATCATATATATATGATTGAATGAACTTATGGCTGTTGTGGCAAAATCTTGCTAAAAAAAGAGGAACATTGACATAAGGTGGCTTTTACCTTTTTCTGCCAGAGACACTCTGTAGTTCTCCAGATAAATGACTTTCAGTTTGTCACCAATAATGGGGTCATTATTGACTACGTCTGCAACAGTAGTGATGAGTTTAATGATCATCTTAGCCATGTGATATCCAGGTGCAGCCTACAGTGTGTACACACAAACATATACTGTATATGGATGGACTGTTCGGAGTATTTCAGAAACAGTAGGAATGTAGGAATGTTTTTTTATTTTTATTTTTTTTATTTATTATTGAGCATTGGATTAAAACAATTCAGTTCAAATAACTGGTCAAATGGTAATATCTATAAATACAGATATAAACATTTTAGAAATTATGGGTTGGGATTTCCACCTCTGGCTAAATGTTTCAGTTAGCTTCATATACTGTATGAATGAAGGATTTCTCCTTTCCAGTAGTCAGATACACCACCTGGCCAAAAAAGTCAAACACTTTCATTTAGTCACATTTAACTTTGATTACAGCACAGGTGGTGACCAGTGCAAATGTGAAAATGATTCCTCAGGCTCCCAGAACCACTTTTTCTCAGTTTGAGTCCTGAAGTATGACTGTGCCATAATGAAATAACAGACTCCTTTGTCATTCAGTACATTCGGGTCGTCATCTGACCAACTGAAGCAACCCCAGATCATAACGCTGCCTCCAGACGCTTGTACAGTGGACACTATGCATAAAGGATGCATTGCTTAATTCGCTTCCCTTTATACCCAGATGTACCCATTGCTCTGAAATAGGGTCAATGTGAACTCATCAGACCACATAACTCTTTTCTATTGCTAAAAGTTCATTCTTTATGCTTCCTAGCAACTGAGTGGTTTTCTTATTGCCACAAAGCTGTTTAGTCTCAATGCTGTCAGTTCTCGTATGGAAATGCCCTTACTTTGTCGATTAAACATTGCTATGGTTTTTACTGTTGATTTTTTGCAACATCCCATTCACAACATCCCATTCACGATTTACCCTACTTCTTACGAAGTTACCAGTTCAGCACTATCCTTCCAGGTTTTTATATTGTAATGTGTTCTTAACCCATTTTCAGCAATTTCATATCTCCTTAGTTGTTTTCTTTGTTTAATGCATCCCAATAATTTGACCCTTCTGAAATAGCGACTTTGTTTTTGGCCAGGCAGTGTATTTCTACATCAATGGATATATTTCTGGGTATTAAACTGTGTGTGTCACCTTGCCACCAATAATCACAGTGCGTGGTACAAATGGTTCTACTGGTCTGGACTTGATGCCTAAAAGAAGAGAAACAACAGAAGTCATCAGAGCATCACCTTACAGTTCCACCTTATTACTGGCTGCTCTTTGTATGTGAAAAAAATTGGAGGCAGTGTCTTAATGCATCATATACATACGGTTGTACAAAGTGATGATGTGAAGACAGTTGAGGAGCTGTCGTTTATACTCATGGATTCTCTTCACCTGAACATCAAACATAGAGGCAGGGTTTATCTCTACTTGGTACTCTCTCTCCAAGTACTGTGCAAATTTCCGCTTGTTGTCCTGAACACACACATCCAAAGACCACAAAGTAAGCACCAATGCTGTAAAGAACTCAAATATTGCAGTCTGTACACCTAATGTTTATAATAGGCATCAGTGGTCATAGTGTGTATCCAAACCTGTTTGACTTTAGCTACGTCTCTGATAAGTACATTATCATCCACCAGATCATTCAGCTTCTGTAACTGCATCAGGTCTTTAACATAGTCTTCTCCAATCACCTAAACGCAAACAGAAGTATTTTTATAATCAAAATTGAGTTTAAATTCGAAAGTATTCTTATAAATATGTTTTTCCCATAATTTTATAGATTTTCTTTTCCTCTTTTAGTTACTAAAGTTTCTTTAATTGGTTCCTTATCACCTATCATACTCACACATCGCAGTTAATGTACTTAACTGTGCAAAAGTCGTATGCATTTTGTGCAAGCTTTGTTATATACATTGTACTTTATGACTTAATTAATAACTCAGTACAAAAAATATTTCTTATTTTCAAACATTAGTATTTTTTGGCCTAAAATCTTTAAAGAGATAAGGCTTTACACCAATGAAAATGATCCTCCAATCAAATGTTGTCATGTTAAGACTGACAAAGTTCTGATACTTGATACCTCTTCCTACTAGTTCTGATACCCTCATTCTGATTTCATTAAAATAAAAATTAAGGAGAAGTTTTTAGTGCATGCTGCCTGTCTGAGAAAATGGTCAGATAATGTAATCCTGAAATAAAGGAAGTAGTTCATTAAGGTCTGCTGTAGGCGTAGCTGTTCTTGGGTATCTGTTATGTGATTATTATAGGTAAAACCTTTTTGAATTTAGATAAGAGAAATAAATGCTTTAATAAACTTTTTATACTCATTGCGGTATGTTTAAATGTGTGTGTGTGTGTGTGTGTATACATGTGTTTGCTACCTCTGCGATTAGGTCAGCCAGACCTGGATTGCACAACAAGAGCCAGCGGCGTGGAGTGATTCCATTTGTTTTGTTCTGGAACTTTTCTTCTTCTAATTCACTGAAATTTCGAAAACTGATAGGAGAAAAAAAAAACTTTTTAAAAATGTGCATGTGTGGGTGGCACAGTGGTGTAGTGGTTAGCACCGTCGCCTTGCACCTCCTGGATCCGGGTTCGATTCCCGGCCAGGCTCGATTCCTGTTTCTGTGTGCATGGAGTTTGCATGTTCTCCCCGTGCTTGGTAGGTTTCCTCCGGGTACTCCGGTTTCCTCCCAAAGACCTGCAGATTAGGCTAATTCGCATTGCTAAATAGCCTGTAATGTGTGAGTGTGTACCCTGCGATGGATTGGCACCCTGTCCAGGGTGTATCCTGCCTTGTGTCCTAAGTCTCCTGCAGGTCCCCGCAACCCTGAATACAGGATAAAGCGGTATAGACAATGAGTGATTGTGCATGTGTGCTGTGATTGTGTTCCTCCTTGGATAATGATAATCATAAATAAGTAGGATGAATAACCCGCATTCCTATATTCCCATATATATGCATTATTATTTTCCTATAATTCACACACACACATACACACACACACATGTACATATAGTATAGCATCAACGATAGTACTACACCCAGTTTTAAAAAGAAGCATAATTAACAACTGTTATAGTGGGTATACGTTTTTTAGGCCCCTTGATCTGAATTATAGGAATGTGACTCTGCTTGATCCACTGTATCTGTGTAACTCACACTTCATTTTTGATGATGTCAGAGTGAATCTCAGCAACTCCATTAACAGCATGGGATCCAACGATGCACAGGTGAGCCATGTTCACTTTTTTCCCACCCTCCTCCTCAATCAGAGACATGCTGCGCAAACGATCCATATCGCCAGGAAACAGGGATGCTATGTGCTACAAAAACAGACAAATAAATGACTGCATTTGTTTTGCATCTAAAATGTGAAAGTAAGCAAAGGGGTATTTGTGTATGTAGGTCCACACTCACATCCAGGTGTATCTGGTTGATCTTGTAGATGATTTGGAGGTGGCGTGGTAGGAGTTTCTCCAGCAGTTGAACAGGCCAGCACTCCAGAGCCTCAGGGAGCACAGTGTGATTGGTGTATGCAAAGGTGCGCCTAGTGAGATCCCATGCCTACAAACAGGAAAATGGTTCATTTAAATTGTATTAATGATGGCTTAATGGCTAAATAAGCTGCTGATCAAATGACTGGAGGTTCAAGACCCTGCAGTGCCAAACTGCCACTGTTCGGGCCTTGGACAAGGTCCTTAATACCATTTGTGTCCTAACAATGTTGACCCTGCACTCTAAATCCAACTTCCTGGAATATGCAAAGAAAAGCATTTTTGCTCGACTTTACTGTACAGGTATATGCGAGAAATAACATATTTTTCCTTTTGGTGTTTCCATGTTGCTCATAGTGTTTAAACAGGTGTGTGAGTGTGTGTGTGCAGTGGGTCAGCTTCCATGTTTTGTATGCTGTAAGTTTCCTGGGATAGGCTTCAGGCCATCATGCATCATTACACAGTATAAGCGGAAGAGATAATAATAGATGAATAGATGAATGAATGAATAGATGGTTCCACATCATGGTACAACCTAGTGGTGACTAATGCTGAAAGGCCAGCTGTGCTAGTTTTACCTAGAACAAGTTATTCAACATACATTAATTCAACACAAAGGTGAAGGAATTAATTAAGAAAATTGTCTGATCTGCTAGAAATGTATGCTTTGCTAAGAAAATACAGATCAGTGTCTTGAACATTTACCACATTTTCAAATGTCAGAAATAGACATAAAGTATTGATGAAAGAATCAATATGACAAATTTTACTGGGATGGTTTAACCACTTCTAAAGTTTCTTTAAACAACAATGGTAACTTATGAATCAGAGAAATGTTTTATGACTCAAACAATATAAAACATAAAGTAGGTGTGTAACACACTGCACAGTATCTATTCCTGTCTATATTTGTTATATTTGTGTTCCATATACAAATCCATATTCTTTTCAGAAATAAACAGTTTAAGTTTAAACTTTAAAGTTTTCAGTTTAAACTTAAAATTGATTTTGTCTAAACTTTAATTTTTCTTTTTTTGTCTTTGGGGCCCTTAACAATGTCCCATCATGCGTGGGGGCTGACTTATACTGTGGCCATGGAGGGTTCAGCGGCAGCTTTTGATAATAATAAATAATAATAAAGTTATTATTATTATTATTATTATTATTGTTTTTATTATTAGTTGTTGTTGTTGTTGTGGTTGTTTACGGTGGCCGTGAAGTGCAAAACAAATCAACAAATCCGAAAACAAAATAACAAAAACAAAAACAAAACAACAAAACCCAAAACAAAAAAACAAATTAGTTTTGGGTTTTGTTATTTTGTTTTGGGTTTTGATATTTTGTTTTCAGTTTTGTTAATTTGTTTTGCACTTCAGGGCCACCGTAGTTGTTGCATCTGTCATACATTTTAAGAGGCTTTCATTTGTTTACATACTTCCATCTGTACACCCTGATACCCTTGCTATGTGCATGTGTGCAGTACACACACATGCACACACACACACATACAAGTACATATCAGTTATTAGCATAATTTTGTCAAAGTCCCTTTCTCTAATCCTCTAATTCTCTAAATGGTCTCTCTCACCGTGTCCCAGTCCAACTTCTCAATATCCACAAAAATCCTCATTAGCTCAGGAATGGCCATGGCAGGGTGTGTATCATTCAGTTGGATGGCCACCTGAGGCACAGATACATATACACACATTCACTATTGTTTTTAAAAAACCAGATTGAGTTAGAATATTTCAGATGGTGCGTGGGTAGAAAAGTGTGATGGCAGGAAATCTTTCACAGCACAGGTGTCAGAATATCACAAGTGAGCCACCAATGTGGATGATGGATGGTAGGAGGAAGGGATTATGCTTGATAAAACATGTAAATGTTGGCATATATTACGTAGCATTTACAGGTAAAGGCAGCTGAACAGGGTGAATTAAAAACTCAGCCATAAATCATTTTAACAGATTTCCATGCTCTCTGATGAAAAAAGGAAACACCATGTTATCTAGTTTTGGTGTATTTTGTAAATAATTGAATTCTTCTCTTTGCTAAAGCAGAAATTATAGGCAGATTTGCTCTGATCTGACTGGTTTGTGAGCTTGAAAGATGTTTTACTTCTATTATAATACACAAACATGATGTAAGCTCTAATCTAGATTGTGTAGGCTGAAAAAAAGGGCTTTTCTTGCTTCATCATCGGTGTAATACAGACCTTATCAGGAAAGTTGTTGAAGGACAGAGAAGAAGAGGCTTTCTCTTTGGAGGTCTTAAAGCGCCGAATCACATCCTGCAGAGTCGCTGCTACCACAAAGTACTCTTGCTTCAGCCGCAGTTCCTTACCTACAAAAAACTACAGGACAACAAATTTTCATCTAGTCAATTTTCTATTCAAAGGATTAACCACATACTATGAGAGTTTGATATAATTTTGAACTTAAGTTTGGTACAGAAGAACTACTCCAAGGAGTAATACTGTACCACACTGTAAGTTTATCTAAAGCATTGGATAAGCAGAACACACATTGTCATTGGGGTAGAGGACTCTGGAAATGTTCTCAGCCAAGTTTCGGTCCAAAACAGCCTGGATATAATCCCCAACATTGACTAAGGATATAATAAATACACATATTATTGAACACTAGTTAATGTTTGACTGGACATCCAGTATATATATGTAAACATATGACTGATCACCCACAGTCTCGAAGGTTGAAGTCGTTGGGAGCTCGTGCAGACCACAGTCTCATTGTGTTGACAGTGTTGTTCATGTAGCCTGGGATGGGAGTGTCATAAGGCATGGCCAGTACCACCTGAAAGAAAACAATACACACATACTGTAGTTCCAGTATATAAGTATGTACACTCACTGTGCACTAATAGAATCACCACATATCTGTTTTTTTATGCAGCTATCCAATGCGTCAAAGCCTAATGCATAAAAGTATGCACATACAGATCACAAACTTGTTATTGTTCAGATCAAAAATCAGAATTTTGGAAAAATGTGATCGCCCAATTTGGTCTTCTGTAGAGGTGTTTTAAAGGTGATGGTCAATATGAACATTTATGAAAGCACTTAAACTGTGTCTGCATGATCTTATGCACTGTGCTGCTGCCTTGTGATTAGTTGAATGGATAACTGCATACATAAGCAGGTGTAAAGTGAGATGAATTAGTTTATATAACATCATGTAGCTCAATGCATTGATAGATCTTATATTGTTGGTGCGAGTGTGTTGCTTGTAAGAGGAGACCTGTGTATCAACCCATTTAGATCCCTCCTCAGTCTCTTCTACATGTCCATAAAAATGCACTGGAATCATGTACTCAGGCCGTGCCTTCTCCCATGGATTTCCATACCTCAGCCAATCATCAGCTTCTTCCACCTAATGCACAGGACAGTCAAGCGAATGGCTTTAATATGGTCATCAAAATAAAGCTGGAATATAAAATTATGAATATGAAAAAGTAGTAAGTACAGACTCATTATGTGTTTTACAATATCTCTGTACTATATGTGTGTGATCAGGTCTCTGTTGGTTAAAGTCCACAGATGTGTTTGCAGTTCTGACACGCATTCTGTACATGTACTGTTTAACTTCAAAAGCACACACTAAAAATACAAGCATAGGATTTCTATTGGTTCCCTGGTATCAGCAACATGAACCCTGTATATCCCATGCACATATAGAGGTCACACTCCTGATAATCACATAGCATAAGAGTTAAAAACTGTTAACAAGAGAAAAAAGAAATGTAAAATGTCATTCTGACCCACATATTCCTGCATTTTACAGTCAAAAATACTTACACACATGTTTCTGAAAAATAACCAATAAAGTGCTGTTTTTTGTGTTTTGATGAGTCAGTGGCATTTATAATTAAACACAAAGTTTACTTTTGTGAAATTTTGATGAAAAAGATACAAAATTAACTCTTTAATTTTTCTCTGAAAGCAACATGCACTAGTACTGTAGTTTGCATTGGATAAAAGTTCCAGTGTGTGTTTAAGAACTGCCAGCTCAAACAGCCTGACAAATGCTAAAAAAATGTTTTATAGTAGTAACTGCTATATAAGTACTATTTACCGTTTACTGTATTTAGTATATATAGAAATCTACTTATTTAACCTGCATCTTATGAGGGGCACAATGGCAATATTTGCATTTCTGGTAGATGCATTTTGTTGCTAGGCACCTTTACCATGCAATGACAAGTTTGTCTGTCTGTCTGTCTGTCTGTCTGTCTGTCTATCTATCTATCTATCTATCTATTTATCGACTGTATCTATCTATCTAAATAGGGTAGCTATGTGATATGATATGATGTCATAGCAGCCCTCAGTGTGGTTATTTACCTGCCAGCCATCTTTGATTTTCTGATTGAAGATCCCGTACTCATAACGGATCCCATAACCATATGCGGCTAAACCCAGAGTTGCCATCGAGTCCAGAAAGCATGCTATAAACATGAACACAATAAGCATGTACATAGCTATGAACAACTTCAGATAACCGAGCTTGATCAAGTGACATCTTGACTTCTGGATGACTTCTGGATGGTTTGCAGTTGAATTAGATTTAGATTTCATGGAATGAAATAGTGATGGTAAAAAATTAATAGAGAGGCCAATAAAGCAACAATAAATCATTTGTAGTATTTTATGAGTTCAGTAAAAAGATTTGTCTGTTCTGCTCACACTCCATAATAACAAAAATTACATTTGCTATAACAGACACTGCTGAAGCCTTATGGGGACCAAGAGGAACGAGAGCAGCAGGAGACACAGAAGGACAGAGGAAGGAACGGACAAAGTGTGGCAGATTGAAGCAGAGAGTTGGAAAACTGTAAGACCTGCCAGCCGGCCAAGTCCACCATTCCCTAATCCTGCGTCCTCCTCCATATCCTCCAAATCCTCCATGTCCAAGCCTAACTGTAATGAGAGAGAGGAAAATGAGAGGAGTGTACTCAGTTCAGGAAACAAGTAAACAGTGCTATCTCTTCTCTTTTTGTCACACATTCTTACTTGATAGACAGCCTCATCACAGGCGTTCTGCAGTCCTAAATTGATCATGGTGTTCTGAAGAGCTCTACCCATATAGAACTCCAGGGAGAGGTAATACACACGCTGTAATACACATTTTAAAATGACTGAGCATCCAGGAAACAGCACTTGAAAAGTGTAATATACTGTACTAAGCATGATGAATATTAATATCTGTATCTAATGCAGAAGCTATAAGTTAATTAGATACAGAAGCTGCATTTTCGTAGTTATGTAAAAAATGATTCTGCCTCAAATCATTTCTCAATTTTTTTTTATATTCCCACAGGTATGTGATTTAATTAGTTTAACATAATACAAGTTCAAGATTTCATATACCTTGACCTATAGTTTCCAGCTGACCACAAAAAAAACAGCTTTCTGGAGAAAATTATTGACCACAGGTATGTTTGGAGGAGTAAAAGGCATTGCATCGAATGTTAAGCATGGTGGTGGTAGCATAATTTTTGAGACTGTTTATACTGGCAGGAAAAACTTGACAATTAAAAACTGTGAATTGTTGATTGTGGCACAAAGTGGATGGAATAATGAAGAAAGTGGACTATCTCAGAATTATTCAGCATAACCTCAAATTATCAGCTAGACAACTTAAACTTTTGAGTGTTTCAACAAAAGAATGCATCAAAGCTGGCTGTGAAATGCATAAAGTAGACTAAGCTTAATCTCTTGGTGCCTTAACCCTATCCAAAAATTTGCTTAAAGGTTGAGTCAGTGCCAGGAAATCACCAAGTTTAATTCTGCCAGAAGATTGTTGTTGGCTACAAAAAAGCTTCTGCTAATGATAGAAGTAGCTAAGGTATATTCAACTTTGTTTAAAATAAATTGTGGCAATTTTTAGAGGTTTTCTTTTATTAAAGATGCACAGTGAGTCATACAATAATTCTGCCTGTATGTGTGTTGGGGGGGTAATCCAACAAACTAATATTGCAAATATGCAAATACACACTTGTTTTATTGCATTCTAAGTTGAAGTACAGTACACAGCAAAATGATAACAGTATCATCAAAATTGCATTGATGCACAAATAACCGAAAGAGTAATCCTTCGGTACTACTGGGATTATAGCCTACAGTATACACATTAAACATTTGGAAATTTGGCATGGCTATGATACCTCTTCATTTACATTTTTAATCAAAATCCAGAAATCAAGTGTTAAAAGAACCAGAAGGTCATCAAAGAGACCAACAATAACTCCCCTTTTCTGGCACCTTATTATTAGCTTTTATCATTTACAGGAGAGGTCACTGCTTTCAGACAAAGCCAATGACAGCATATTACCACCTGAAATATTGGTCCCTGACAGGTATATAAATTAAAACCACCATCCATTTTTTTTCGTTCCTTTTTATGTTTCCTTGGTTCAAAGGTCTATTCAGCCGTTCTGGTATAATACCAATCTTTTGTGCCTTTATAGACCTTCACTCCTAGGTCAACAGCACAATACAGATGAGCTCTAGTAAGAAAATTAAGAGAAGTCATCTTCCTCATTTAGATTTTCAGACTAAATAAACCCTCCAAATCTTGTGACCTCACCTTCGGGTCCTTCTCATAGTAAAACTGCTGTGTCCGGATCCAGCGACCCACCAGGTGATCCCTGACTGTGTGTGCCAGGGCATGATAATAATCAAGTGGTGTGGCCACATTCCTGTCCTTTACCAGAGTGAAATGCAAGTGGCGATTGAAACTTTTTTTCAGCTCTGCGACATTTTCCACCCCGACGATACCACGGATGCTGATCTGCTTGCGTTTCTCCTGGTCAGTGAGCGGAGTAGCCATGCTGACGGTCTGCTGGTCTGGAAGAGACTGTTCGAAGTTGGATGCTCTTTGATCTGAACTTTAGCTCACATTAAACAGACAGAGGCGGCTCATGCCTCGTGCTCTCTCATTGGTCATGTACATGAAGGACAGCATTGAAGAACACACATTCATTCACTTGACTCAACCCATTTATTGAATATAGTGTACAGTTACAGAATGCACCAAGCGCCAGATAATAATAATAATAATAATAATAATAAAGTAATAAAATTATTGTTCACATTAGGGATTACTTCATGATAAAGAAAATAAGAATCCCATGTACAGTCATAGACCCACACGTTTGGCTTCTTAGACAGCATGATGAAAGGCCTACACTCTTAAAGCATAAATTTTTCTCTCTTCTCACCTCAAATGGATGCTATGATTTTCTCAGCATTATAGATGTACATGCCATTCTGTAGGTGTTCAAGTTTTGAACACTCTTTTCAAACGACACAACAAAGGTAGGCTCAAGGAGTGTTCTTGTATCAGTCAGTTGAAAAACTGCGCAGGAATTCCTTTTTGAAGTAGGCTACACGCGTTTGGTGATGCAAATAAAGGCAGGTATTTCACTGCACCAAAAGAATTAGCAGCCTCGACCCCCCCCCCCCCCCCACACATCTAATGGCATGGAGCCACGCAAACATCCACTTCATGTAATCTAGCACTTCTATAACATAAAACATATTGCCAGGTTATTCATTATTATTATTTTTTTATGTAAAGCTGTGCTTTTTTATATTGCAGGTAATAAAACACAAATATATCTTTCTATCTATATATAGTACTGTAGTTTTCAGACATATAAACAGAAGCAGCACCATTTTCAATAAAGATTAGCGATTTGCCTGTACAGCTCTGAGACAGTAACAAACAGAGGGGACAGAGAGAGAAATACAAGTGTGAGTGTGTGAGTGTGAGTGTACTGCTGTTGATTATGTTTGTTGACCAGAAGGGGGGCCTGTGTAGGAGTGAGTGTTCATGCTGTGCCGGGATGTGTGTGTGTGTGTGTGTGTGTGTGTTCACGCGTATATGAAGAAGAGACAACCTAGTGTCTCTTTATTTCTGTTAAATTACTATATTGACACACTTGTCATTGAACTACAAGAGATTGCTCCAATATAGTGCCACATGATAATACAGGATTTTATACCATACGGTGAAAATTTTTACTTTTCATTCACTGACAAATTGTCATTATCATGTGCTGGTAAACAGGGAACAGTATGTATAGTGTGAGTTTGTAGTGTGTGAGGACAAAATGTCCTAAAATTTCTCAGCTTTCTACAAAAAAGAAAGCGTAGTAAAGGCCACACGAACATTTCAGTCAGTGTGTGAATTTTAACACATTATACTGAACTGAATGCACATAGTCCAATTATAATAACAAACTGCATTGTATAACCTCTACAGATTCATAATTTATCTCTGCACATATTTACTTCTGCACAGATCAGTAATACATGGTCAGCAATAATATAAAGTATAAAATCTGCCTAGACTCAGTAGTTTATAGGCTTATAGGACCACAGCCATGTCTTTATGCTTTAGCACCAACTATAATAATAATAATAATAATAATAATAATAATAATAATAATAATCCTAAGGAATTATTCTTTGTTGTCATTAGTTATCACAATTTGGGGGCTGTTAGGTATAAAATAACATTTTCTAAACCTTGACAATTTTTAGACTTGAAATGAGGGTAATGTATTTGATCATACTTATGAAGTTAAGAAAATGTAGAAATGCTAAATCTAACCTTGACCAGCAGAGGCCAGTTACAACTGTTTCATATAAATCCATTAATTCATCTTCAGTTTCTTCAGTAATCTTAGGCCACGTTGTGTCTCCAAGGTACGAGGCAGAAATACGCACTGGATGGGATGTTAGGCAGTGTACTGTACACATGCCTTGGGTAGTGATGCCTTAGAATGACTGATCTACCCACTAGCATGCTTTGGGTAACCTCAGAGCATACAAACACCACACAGACCCAAGCTCAGGTTCAAACCAGGGACACTGAAGCTACAAGAAGGCAATGCTACTCACTGTGCTCTTTCATATACATTTTCTTGCGCACATTGCTTTGAGTTTGCATGTACATTATGTCACCATGCTCATTTTCCTCTTCTATCTGATGATGTGACCAATGATTAAATGATGTAGATCAGAGGAGGAATGAGAGGCAAGTTTGAACTTTGTGTCATAATGGATGTGTAGTGGCATGGAAAAAAATCTTCTTTTTTTTCTTCCTTTCTTTCTTTCTTCTTCTTCTTCTTTTTTTTTTTTTTTTTTTTTTTAAACATTTTTAACATATAGTGCAATGTTCTCAAAACTGCACCCAAATATCTACCTTTATGGGACTACAAATAAAAGTGTACATTAGGTTTTTGCTCTACTGATGCCTCTGCTTGTCATAAAGTAAAATAGTTTAATTCAACCAGCTGTTACTAGCAGCAAAGCTTATTAAAAAAAAAAGCACTCCTAAACCAACCCAGGATGTCACATAAACAACTGAGAACTGAATATCAGTGGAAATCTTATTCATCTCCTTGTGTGTGTGTGTGTGTGTTTGTGTGTGTCTGTGTGTGTGTTATGTTGGTATTCAGCAGACGGAGCCTGAAGGGTCTGACTCTCCCAGTGTGTAGAAATCGGGAATGGGCAGTCCAGTGTGAAGAGTCACCTACAAACACACACACAAACACACACAGGTTGGAATTTAAAGAGGATATTTAATAGAAGCAATGGAGGCTCTTTATAACTTTCAAGCTTGTCAATTTTTATCAGTTTATCATCAGTCAGTACATTGTATTACTGGTGTATACTGTATGTGTTGGTTAGACATTACGGCTGTTTTGCGTTACCTGAACGTTGCGGTTGAGGCTAATGGCAGGGAAGTATAGACCTTCCAATGAGTCGAACGCCACAGGACCTTGTTGCTCATCATTGATCAGAAACAACAGAATCCCCCGAGTGAAATCCAACAGAATACCCACAGTAGCTCCCTTACCAATCCCTCCATCCGTCCTGAGAGAGGAAGACAGACTAATCGAATCACTCATCACTCCCGTAGAAAGAAATTCATATGCACAATAACATTTCTGAGTATAATTCACCATCAATAATTAGACTTTTCTGTTCTTATTAATTATTTATTCAGAGACAAAAAAGATGTATTTAAATATAAATTAATGCTAACTAATTAAACATTAAAATTATATTACTTATTAAAGTTTTAGGGACTGGATCACAAATGGAGATGTAATGAGCAGACATTACCCTACATAGATACTACAATATACTGTATACACGCTGATACACATGTACTGTATAGTTTCTTACATACACAGTATATCATAGTGCACTATATATTAGGGAGGGGAATCACCAGTGACCACCCGATAAATTATTATCATGATACCTAGGTGATTTTTATAAATATCCTGATTCGATGTAGGGCTGCAACTAACGATTATTTTAATAATCGATTAATCTGTCGATTATTTGTTTTTTAGATTAATCGGATAAAGCCCAAAAAACAAGAAAAACATTCATTTCCAACCCTTTATTTGAAAACAGAACTAAAATCTTTAGAAAGTGCACATGTTGCTCCTTGAGCTGTTATAAGAATAATAAATAGAATAATTTATTATTTTAAATAATAAATAATTTTAATAATAAATTTAAATAATAAAATAAAAATGGACTAACACAAAAAACATAGACATGTATGCTTTACATCTGCCAAATATATACAGTGGAACCTTGAATCGCGACAGAGCAGTTTCTGTGTAAAGCAGAGAGAAAGTGTGTGTGTGTGTGTGCGTGTGTGAAGGTGAAAGTAGGAGGGATCTGTGTGTCTGAGGCACGGTGTCCAATGACGTGCGCGTTCTGTGTAAAGCAGAGAGAAAGCGTGTGTGTGTGTGTGTGTGTGTGTGTGTTTGTGTGTGTGTGTGTGAAGGTGAAAGTAAGAGGGGTCTGTGTGTCTGAGGCACGGTGTCCAATGACGCACGCGCGCGCACGCACGCAACACACACACACACAGCAGGCAAAGAGCAGGCTAAGCCTTGAGCAGAGAGAGAACATGGATTTTTAACGTCTCTAATGAGACTTGCTTTTGCTTTACACGCGCGCTGTACACACACGCATACAAACACAAAATAAAGCATGTTTTACACACACACGTGGTCACAGTGTTATAGTAAACAGTACACGCGTGAACGGATGTTGATTATACCAGTAAGAGACGAGCACTAAGACCCAGCAGCCTCCGCCATGTATCTTTTCTCTGCCTCCGCTCGTATTCTTTTTAATTTTAGCTCCGCCCTGTCTATGAGGTGCCGAACTCTGCTAGCATCAGTGCGCGAGACCGGGTGTGTTCGTTCCGCTCCGCGCTCAACGAAAGTTTTTTTTAAATAATCAAATGTCTCCGCGTCGTGCGACACAACGAATCGATTATGAAATTCATTGCCAACGCTTTTAGCAATCGATTTTTAGCGATTTTATCGATTAGTTGTTGCAGCCCTAATTCGATGTTACATTTTTAACCAGATTTTGTTACAATTTTAAGACCTTGACCCTTTAAAAAAGTTGAGACATAACTCAAAAGTTTTAGACTGTAGCATTATTCAACAGCAACAACAGTTCAACAACTGGTGGTGTTATGAAACTGGCGAAAGTGTGTGTAATGAGTTGATTTTTGATAATGTCACGCATCTCACATAGATTATATAAAAATTATTTTAAAAAGAACAGATTTTTACTCCATCTCTACTACTATATATATTGTCAGAAGATTCAGGTTAATTGAATGATAAAAACGGAAAGGTTGAAAAACCGAACAAAGTCAAAACCATATTTGCCAAAGGTTTAGAATTGTCACTGGCTGCGAACAGAAATGACTTTCCATTAATGATTAGTACTGTATGTGTGCTGAGCACTGAGTGTAATTGATTCGTAACCAGGGAACTGTAAACGAGGATATACTGTAGGTCATGAGAGAAATTAGGTCATGTGGTTTGTAGCAGATTAGCTGAGTATGTTGGGAACATTGAAAGAAAGGATGATATTTATTTACAATCCTTTTCAAGTAAGGCCAGTCGTGACAGGACACATTACTATGTAGTGCACTACTACTGTATGTAGTGTAATGTATAATGTACAGTAAACAGGTAGCAAACTGAGATTCAATGTCTTTGTGTTTCAGGCACAAAAGTGTAGCTCTCTGAGTATAGAAGTCATATAATTAATAATAAAACATTATGCGTGAGTTTAAAATAAAAATAAAGTAATAAAGTAAAAATAAAATCCTCTAATGTGATTATGTATGAATAATTTAGGTTAAACTAAAGTAATAGTCTCAAATGATTTGGCAATTTATCCACAAATGTGAAAATTATGTAAAAAGGATCATCTAAAAGGTTTATTAATAATTAAATACTGCAGGCTGATGTTAAATCTTTAAAGCAACTAAAATCTGGCATCTAGCTCCACTATACACATACTGTAAGATACACATATCCTTTCTGTACCTGTTCGTATGGGAGTTGTTGTGCATGAACCAGGAGCGGTTGTTGTCCACATACATGGCCCAGGCTTTATCATCCTTTCCCAACATTACGTCTTTCAGCACGTCACCCCGGGCGACCCCAAACGCAGGGTCCGGGTGGTTGTCATAGCGATCTATGGTCATTTCCCAGTAATGCACACCACGGGAGAATGGTGTGTTGCCCATAACGACACGGTCGTCGTAACTATTACACGTGACTGTGAGGTTGTCGTTAGACAGTATGATGTCTGGATGGGCTGACGCAGGGTCAAAGGTAAACCAGGCAACTGCAGGAAGAAGGCAGACAGACACACATACACAGAACATTCATTATGTGTTGGTCACTGGGGTCTTAGTTTTAATACAGTATACTGTATGTTTACACTAGATGAGCTATTATGGATTTGAATGACTATTGTTAATGATCAGGACACTCCAGTGCGACTGCAATTACACACGAACAATCAGAAAACACATCGATAAACTGGAGCGATTGAAAACACAGGAGCAGAAGGGTACAGGTGGATATGGTTATAATAATGAAGATGATGATGATGAAGAAAAGAAGGAGGCAGATTGTGGTTAAGAGAACCATCCATACCTGTAGCTAGAGTGTTAATATCACATGAGGCAAGTCCAGCTGGGATGAGAGAGAGAAAGAGACGGAGAGAGGGAAGGGGAGACGGTGAGTGAAAGGGGAGGGGTTGGAGTGAGAGTAAAAGAAAGAAAGGAAAAAGTAAAGAGTGATAGAAAGGAGGGTTGCTGAGAGAGCCGGAGGTAAAGCAGCTGATCAGGAAAGCTGGATCTGTTCAGTAACACATCACTACATGCATACAACTGTCATAAAGCCTTTGTAATTACGTTAATTGGATAACATTTTAGTTTAACAAATGTGTTTTTCTATCCAGGTATGAGGTTGATTTTTTTCCCGTGGCCTTTGTTATTTTTTATCCTAGGGGTCGCTACATCAGATCATTCGTTCCATAAGATCTGGCACAAGGTTTTATGCTAGGTACTCTTCCTGTTGCAACTCTCACATCTCTTGAGACCGGCAGTGGCTGGGTTGAATGGGGCTTAGAGTTAAGGATCTTGCCCAAGAACCCAACAGTGGCGACCCTGCAGTTAGGGGGCTTGAACCCTCCGATCAACAACTACAGTATGAGACTGATTATTCCTTACATTAATGGGACAAAACAAATGGCATGAGCTATTACCCTGCATTTGAAATCACATTTAAATACATGGTGTCCGTGATGTAGTCTCAGGTACTGCATCTATAATTCTAAATATGTTTTCCAATATGTGTCCTATGGAGTCATTGTTTTGGGATATCCAGCAATTTTCTTTTTAGAAAACTAAAATATTTTAGACATGCACTTTTACATGAAAATTAGTCTGCAAATAATCATGGAAAAGGTTAAATGTGAAAGTAAACCATAATCTCAAGAATAATTACATGCTAGTTGACCAGAATGAGATTCAAAGCAGTTATTGGGACATTGTACTGTAGATCACTCAGACGTCTATAACAGGTATAATTAGGAAGGATGCATTTGATAAATTCATACAGTATAAGTGGTTGAGAAGTAAATGCCACCAAATCCTTTCATTAATTAAATGTCATGTCCATGTGAACATGTGCTTGTACAGTAAATTGAAGGAATAAATGATGTAAAGCCTAAAAGTTAGCTGTGAATGCATTCTGATGTCCCAGGTTTTGAAGGTGAAAGAGGTTACGCGCTGCTTGTCTGACGTTTTCCATGATTGTAATTAGCAGATGTCATTTCTTTAAACAGACAACAACAAAGCATGAATTCTTTTCATGAGTCTTTTCTTTGATGGACAGCCTGCAAAACGTACAATGAATATTTATTCTAGGCGGTTCTTTGAAACGCTACTGACGGGGCATGTTCTAGACTATAAAGGAATACTTTCCCCCCAAAAGGCTCGCATGAATAAAGATGAACATTAGCTATTAAGAACCACAAGCTCGTTTGCATCATTCTAAATGACCCTAAATGACTACATTAGTCTAAATCATTAATTTTGAGTGTTTTGGGGAAAGTGAATCTTCTATAAATAAGGCTTCACAACAGCAGTTCTTCAAGCTGTATCTTATATAATCAACAGCAGTATTAGGAACAAACAAATCCACCGTTTCAGCCTTTTGATTCCTGAACACCAACTACTTACTGAACACCATCCAGCTTCCGTACTTATCAAGAGCCAAGCATATCTAATGGGAAAGTGAGTGCTGGTGTGTGCAGAAGCACAGGTGACGACACTTACTCTCAGAGGTCTGCATGACGAGGGTTTTGCTGTACTGCCCCACTCCGCTGGAGTTAAAGGCTTTGACGCAGGATCTATACGTGCTGTTGAAGTGAAGCCCGTCCACTGTGCAGATGGTCTCTGGGCCAACATACACTTCCTGTGGAGGGAGATCACATTATGTACTGTGGGATATTCCCATCTATATGTATAAGATGTCCCTTAGGGTGGAATTCAGGCTCTTTTGGAGACAAAGTGATCATGTGTAATAGAGTAAAGGACAAGCACTTAGAGTTCCACAGTCATCCTTTGTAAAAATGGAGCAGAAATCAGAACACAAGGACCTGGCTGCCTAAAAAAGAGCCTTGGCCTGTTTAGAAAGGGAGCATGCGTGTGTGTCTGTGTGTGTGTCTGTGTGTGTGAGTGTGTCTGTGGCAGCCTACTAAAAGTATATAAATAGAATACTGCAGTGAGCCAACATGTGTATTACACAGAATTCCTTAAACAATAAAAAAAAATGCAATGATTATATATATCTAAAATAATTCTAATTATGTGTGTGCATATACAGGTGTATGCAGCACATGTGTGTATGGGGGCAGAGGGCCTGGGAGGGATGTGTGTGGGCGTAAAACACTCACTCTGAATTGCCCTCCGTTGCCATCATCCAGTTCTAGTATGTAGCCTTCGACAGCGATGGTGGAGAGAGGAGGCTGTTTCCATGACAGAGTGGCACTGTTGGTCTGACTACAACACTCCTCCAGCTGCAGGATTGGAGGTGCAGGTACTGCACACACACACACACACAAAAACGTGTATCAGTATACGTATACATACCCACACTAAAATATACAAAGATATAAGAA
Organism: Clarias pachynema; assembly: GCA_030014365.1. Classification (NCBI taxonomy): domain Eukaryota; kingdom Metazoa; phylum Chordata; class Actinopteri; order Siluriformes; family Clariidae; genus Clarias; species Clarias pachynema. The sequence goes on from JAQMYL010000038.1 coordinate 12,683,644, forward strand.
GCACACACACACACACACACACACACAGATATTTCATGATAATTAGTACCCTTCATCTGAACGAAGTCAAGCTGGTGGATGGTTTGTAATAAAGGGCTGCTGTCCAGTGTGAGGTCAAAGTCACTGGTCATCCGTGGCGTGAGTGTGCCCTTCCCCCACTGACTCTCAGTCATATGCACCCTACGAATCAGTGCATCAGAGATCTACACACACACACACATATATACAATTAGGCAAAGTTCATTATCAAATCAGATGCCACTGTCTTCAAATTAGATGCCATTGTGTTTTTCTGATAACACTGTTCTATGATGAAGTTCCAATCATCAATTTCATACTCAGTTATAATTTTAAGACTAGTGTTGCTGAGACAATTTGTATTTTTAGAAATGTTGTAGAATTTGGGAATAAAATAGATTTTTTGAATTTGATGAACATAATAAATATGTCAAGACATTGTGAGGCTACAGCATCTTTTTGATCTGCAGCTTGTTCCATATACAGTACATGAAGGCGAGCACTAACAGCCCTCTTCTGTATACATGAGCTAACAGATTACTAGCCATCCCACCCACTGCTTCCTCCAAAGCTCACTCAATAAAAAGTTAATAATAATAATATATTAATAAAAAAAAAAACCTTGCACCGTCAATGGTATAAATAGTGTGCCGACACTGTTATCGCAGAAAGGTCACCCAAAAAAATGAAGCTTCATTACAGTCTGATCACAGAGAAATTATTCCTGTGGTATTTTTCGAAGTTGCAATGTCTTGTGAACTTCATCTCCTGAATACAGCGTGATGTGTGCAATCTTTAAAATAATGTTTTGTGTATGAGGAGCTTGTGCAGGTGAAGGCTAGTTGACCTGCAGGAAGCCGCTGGGGTCATTTTCTTTGATGACCTCAAGACAATATTCCATCAGCCCTGTCGTCTGACGCAACTTTACAGTGCAGTGGGAGATCTGATCACGTACCACCTGATAGATAGATAGATAGATAGATAAAATGAATAGAATGGCAGATCGATGCAAGGAAAGAAAAACACTCAAACTAGATATTGCAGGCACTTGGTAATTACCCTCTTGGTAATTTTTTCTCTCTCGCCCTTTCCCCCTGCCTCCCACACATACACACAAACACACACATAGAATCTAAAGCCACTAGATTTATCAGAATCACTCTGTGTAAGTCTGTTTCTTTCCCCTGCTGTCAGTGGTACTGAGGCTGAGTTGCTAAGCAACAGAAGGAAAGGCTATTTGCATCCTCTGTGAGCAAGCAACATGAATGTTTTTCTTTTGTATGTCTATATATGTCTGTCTCTCTGTGTGTGTGTGTGTGTGTGTGTGTGTGTGTGTGTGTGTGTGTGTGTGCGTGTGTGTGTGTGTTTGTGACTGTATGCATGGATGAAAACCATTTCTTTTAAAATAAACATGAGGATGTCCTGAGAATAATAGTGGATTGCTTGCATCTTGATAGAAATCGTGACTTCCAGCTGGCATCAAACTAGCTGTGTGTGTAAGTGTGTGTGAAGCTCTTTCCTCTCACTTGAACCTCTATACAATCCTAGAAACCCAACATTTTGGTCACCATAGCAACAGATCCATGGCTCCATGGAGACCAGAGGCAGTCTCAGGCCTGCTCCTTTATAGTTCGGAAAATCTCAGGCCTTCTACTGCCTCTGGTCTCGAAACAAAACACGAGCTCTGTCATCATAACATGAAATCACAATGGCAGGTGTACTACCCTGTCTGATCCTGGTTTCAGGTGTCATTAGGTCACATTTTACATGAAAAAAGTGCTGTGTTAATGTATGAAACTGGCATAGGAGTCTAAAGGTGCACTTCATGCATCAAGCTCATATAAACTACACTTGTCTCCATCAGACCTACGCATTGAAGAGAGGAAAACATGAAAACGGAGAAATGAAGAGAGCTGCTGATGATTGATGTACTAAATTCGGGGAAAATTAGAGTCAGCAAGTTTAGTGCTTTATTTTGTTTGCCTCCTAAATCAGGTGTAATTTAGCGCTCTGTGTTGCTCAGAGCAGTGTGGGCTGGGTTGCCATTTGCTCAAGTTTACAGCAGAACTGGTATCCTTAAATTACCAACAACGGTCAAATTATTCATGATCAAGTGTTCTTTGGCAGTTTTTGTAGACAGATCTGGCAACCTCGCTTAGAGCACCCGGAAAACTTTACCTGTCTGTAAAATGGCCGTATTCAGTTGCATTTACTACTGTTTAGTCGCATGTTTTATATAAAAAGCTGCCTATTCTATACACAGCTTTCTCTTTTCATCAGGGTTAAATATTATTTGATTTAATCAGGGTTAGGTGGCACAGTGTGGATGTAGGCATTTCACTCTGGGCTTGAACCTCCAGGGTTGAGGGTTCGATTCCCACCTCAAGGTCTGCGTGCCTGGAGTTTGCATGTTCTAGCTGTTCTTGGTGGGTTTCCTCTGAATACTCCAGTTCCCTCCCTCAGTCCAAAGACATGCAGATTAGGCTAATCGGTGTTCCTAAATTGCCTGTAGTGTGTGTGTGTGTGTGTGTGTGTGTACCCTGTGATGAACGGTGGACCCCGCCTCATGCCCTAAGTTTCCTGGGATAGGCTTCAGGCCCCCCCGCAATCATGTACATGAGACAGGATGAAGTGGTATAGAAGATGAATTAATTAATGAATTACAGTTTTAATTCCATGTCATTATGTCTATCAACTGCAGTAATGCCCTGCCATGTTAACTTTCCTGTAGGCTTCTGTTTTTCCTCCATTTTACAGCAGCGATTTGTGCCTCACTTTGTGCCTGACTTAGTAGGCACATCACAGTTTGCATGATGAGCAACTTGCTATCTTGGCAAATTGAAAATGACTGTCAGACGTGCACATTTTTCAGCTGCATAAAGTCACGTACATCTGGCCTAAAGTATTCCACCCACCCAGAACAGAAGGCGCAGCAAAATAAAACACATCACACACAGAGCAAAGACAAAATGAAACATCTCACAAGAATAAAATGCCTGCAATAATGATAATCATTTCAGCGCACTGGAACACAACATCTCGCTATAATATATTATAAAAACTAAAATATGAAAATCTGTAGCTGGTTATCATCTACAACATTTTGGATCAGAGTTTCTTCAAGACACACGTTTTATATGATGCAAAGTTTGTGTTTATCTGTTAATGTGTTTACCATGAGTTTGTGTTCGTGCTCTTTGGTGACTCTGGCCAGTAACTGAGCTTTCCGGCGGTTCAGAGCATCAATCAGCGCGTCGCACTGAGCCACCAAGCACGCTTCGAACTCAACTCCATTCTCCTGCGGATCACACACACACATACACACCAAACAGTGTGACACCAGCACTGCAGTCACTAGAAAGGAATACAGGTCAAAACATTTGTTCCTCTCCCATAAGTCCATCTCCCTCGTCACTCTTTTCCTCTCTCACACCGAGTTGTTTGTGTTACCTGGATGTGCTGCACCATGTTTCTGAGCTGAACAAGAAACTCTTTGGCTTCAGTGGCTCGATCAGACAGGATGTTCAGCGCCTGAGAGAGCTGCCCCTAGAGAGAGACAGACAAATAGAGTGATGTTGGATAAATCTGTTCATGTGAAACTGCACTAATACCAGAATTCATACTCACAGTTAATCATGCTTTTAATAAGTCACTTCTTCAAATATCAAACAGAATTCATGAACCATAATTGCAAATGCTGCTTGGCTGAGTAAGAGTTTTTTAATGGAATATTTTAATTGAAACAGTAACATTTACTATAGTGCAATAAATCCCAATGTTTTAATTTCAGAACTTTCAACCTCCTGGTTATACACTGTGCTAAATAAAAGATCGAGAAATGAAAGTAGGTAACAGAGTACAGAATAATTATTAGACTCTAAGAATAAAAAAAAATCTCTTGATTTTAAAAATATTAAATAACAGAACAATACAACTATTTTGTTCCTGGATGAATAATTGCAATAGTGATTATGATTACAAAATAATAAACACACAACCATGTTTCAATAATGTCAGAAAATAGCGGCTACTGTAACAGACAAAGAGATTGCAAATGAAGTACAAATGAAAAGGAAAAGCTCTCTTTTATGTGCATGTGTGTGTTTGTAGAGGAGCAGCTCATGGGTGAGTGAACAGGAAACAGAGCACATGAGACTCGAGTGACCCCCTAGTTTCCTGAGTGTGGGAAGCTAAAGGACTGATGTGAAATGCAAACATCCCATCAATGCTATGTCACAGAATGAGAGAGATTCCCCATTCAAACGCTCTTTCCCTCGCACACACAGACACACATCTGTACACATACAGTAAGAGGCACACATACCAAGGCACCATATGCTCCAGACATTAGCAACCCTGGGAAGGATTTCCTACTGCACAACGATCCCTCTATATCACTGATCTGTCACAAAATGTATTTTATTAACTGAGAAGTTAAATCATAAATCACCTTCAGGATATAAATGATGATATGAGTGGTGTTCAAGTCAAACCATGACTTATAATAGTGCAGACTAACAGAACCCAATTATGAGCTGAAAAACTACCTTAATTTCTCTATTTAATCCTCTGCTATACTAACACACTCATTCCAGTTAGTCACCAGTGCTTTGATACTGTATCATCAAGGTAGAATGTTTATTCTGTGATCAGACATACAATCTGTGGCACAAATGGCTAGAAACCTTTCATCTCAAAGAATGACTGTTGCAGAGTCTATAACCTACCTAAAGTCACTTTTTGCTACTGA
>JAQMYL010000038.1:12690923-12705336 GCA_030014365.1 Clarias pachynema
CCATGCACACAGAGACGGAAATCGAGCCTGGCCGGGAATCGAACCCAGACCCTGGAGGTGCAAGGCGACAGTGCTAATCACTACACCACCATGCCGCCCCCCATTACAATTCAAACATTCCAAATGCTAATAAAAAGCTGTCACTGTGAATAAATATTGCATCACCTTTGGCTCACAATATACCTGCCACTGCCAAAATTGGCCCTTATGCTTTAAAAAAAAAAAAACTTTAAAGATTACGTCAATGAAAACGGTAACAGAGAGTAACAATACCAAGCCTGCAAATATGAACACCATTAAAATTTTGAACACCACTCAGATTTCTCACTTCCTTGTGGAAATATGTGCTGGTCTGGCAGTATCCAAGCAGCATATTGCAGGCCTGAGGCAATAGTAAAGCTTCAATCTGTTTTGAATTAGAGAGCCAAATTTGCATTTTTAAATTGTGTGTGGAGGGGGCGATACACCAAATAATGCCCTAGATTCATTTTATAATTCCGGATCCTCCCATTTAACCATGAAGTAGAATACTGTAGGTCATCAATCAATCAGAGGTCGTTACCTAGTGAAAAACTCTAAATAATAAAATAATGTTCCTACGTATCTTGAAGAAGATAGTAATATTAAAAATATTACATGGGCCTTTCTCTTGAAGGTTGCTTGATATAATCTCTATTTCTGTCTTTTAGGGCTGCAAAATTGTTTTTAAAAATTCACATTGTATTTATTTTGACATTTTGTTTATTTTCTTGCGATCCTGACATCTGGCATAAACGTTTGATAATTTTGGACTTTTATACCATTAATTGTGCCACACTACTGTCTTTGCATAGTGCTTTGACATTGCATAATAATCAATAAACCCTTGGGTTAGTAATGGTTTTCTAGTGCAAAGCTTCCACTTAAACGCACCAACAGAGAAAGATGAACTTGTCTGTCACTCATGAACTTTCATCTCAAAAGCTGCACCTGCTTGGCAGTCTGAACACAAATAAGGTACTCATGTACACACAAATACTGTACACTTACATTTGCATGACCTTATACTGCAACATAGAACAAAATCAGCAACACTGAGCCATCATGGAGTCTCTGGTGAGAGCAGGAGCAGGATCAGTGCATCTGTGTGGGAGGTTTCTATTTTAAAAGCTCAGAACAATCTATTTCCTCTCAAAATGGCTGTTAAACCAGGTGTGTAGCAGAGGATAATGCTCAATATGTATGTTAGGCGTGTCCTATGCTTTGCACGGAGAAGGTTGTTCCTGGCCCTGCAGTCATTCTCCAGATGTCCCAGTAGAGCACTGTCACAGAACATGGAAAGTGATGAGATGGAGTTAAAACAGCAAAATGACTGAAAGAGATAGAGCAGCTCCCTAGCCATTCCCTCTTGGTGTTGAAAACGCTATTTTCTTCCCTTCGTCTTCTCCATCTCTTCTTTTTGTGTCGCTCTGTCCAGCACCTGGGGGTGCTTAAATCTGACCTGATTTTTCCAAGCAGTCCTCAAATAACACCAAATATGCTCTCTGACATACAAAATACAACAGGATGGGGTGATGCTGGGAAAAGTGAAAATATATTAAAGCAAAAATATAATCTAGGGCATTTTGCTCATCATTTAAAATCTTTGAATTTATTGAAGTAAATATGAGGAAGGTTCAGAGCAGTCTGTTGAGTTGTACTAAACGCTATGCCCTTGATTTACTAATTTAGTAAATGTTGCATGTATAAAAACCTGTGCAAACTTATAATACCCACAATACAGAAACAAAAGTAAAAATGGTTTCAGTATTTTTTTTAATGACTATTGGATTATCTAAACATACAGGACCATGTCAATACAAACAGATTAATTCAGGGCTGCCAGTGTGTTCCCTAAGCCCTGAAGGAACATCAGGAACAAAAACTGAGCATGCCATGTAGGCCATAAGAACCCATGGTGACACAGGTATCAAAGCATTTAAATATTCTAAAAGGTTCTTTATTCAGCGTTAACCTTGACTTTAACTCATGAAGTCCATAAATTGACATCTAATGAACATCCTGGTGCAGTTACATGGCAATCTGTGATTTTTATGTACACATGATGGTGTACCTGGGTAACATACAGTATGTGATATAACTAGCTAATGTTACTGAAAGGAGATTTCATCCTATTTAAAAATTCCACATGATCTAATAACATCTCATATTCCATATTTAACCTGTTCTGACTGCTTTTCTTGAACAAAGAAAATACAGCTGTGACCCATGTACCATAGTGCTTTCAACTCTAAAACCGCATACACCTACCCTCATGTCATGTGACATTTTTCCAAATGTGTTTCATGTGGTCTATTTGAATTATGTTATATCTCCCACAATTTCCCTTGAAACCAGAAATGGGTCTGGGCTATTATGGGTTAATATGATTGAATTGCAGGTATAACTTTTGCATGAGCTATTTTACTTAATAGTACTATAGTAAACCATTTCTACATTTTTAATGCCAACAGCAATTTTAATGCCAGATTTCCACATTTTTAATGCCAATAGAAAGTAAAAAGGTCTCCCTTATATTGCCTTTATGAACAGAACGCTCTCTTACAGTATGTCTGAGTACTGGCAAGTGCTCTGCAGTATTTCAAGAAGAGATGCACTTAAAGCCAAAAAGATGAATGGAAAAGCAGTCTTCGCTAAACTAATTAATTCAACTTAGATTAATTTAGAATAAAATTGATGTTTCACAACACTTACAACACATGGATTGAAAGTGCTGTATATACTTTAAGAGCTACAATATAAGTAGTGCAGGATCAAATAGTGGAACTGTAGTGTCTTTGACTAACATTTCTAAGACACTACATTTCTCCTTTTTGTGTGCCTTTTGTGTCTTATTTAAGTGACAAAGTTCATCCATCGTGAACTGAACAACATTTTCAACTCATTCTAACTAAAGTAAAAATAATATGTACATGCATACACCTACACTGAAATAAAAACCAACACAAGAGATCATGATCTCTACTACAGTACAGTACTTAATAGATAAACTGCTACATTATTACACTTGCGTATAGCCTACTTTATTTATATGCTCACTGATTGTGAAAGCTCTACAGGCTTTCACTCTGTGACTATCACTTGCTGGCATCAACAACCTCTAGAATAAATTAGACTCTGCTCAAAATTGCTCTGTCATTTGGAGACTCTGCTCCCTGTCACTATTTTAAAAATGCAATGTGAAATTTTTCAGAAAAGGATACTTGTCTGGATTATTGCTCACTTATTATAAACATTCTTGTTAAAGCATGTTATGCTGTCTAAAGTACCTCATCTTATACAATAATTGTCTTAAATCCACAGTAGCCAGTGTAATTTCAGGTCATTCACAAAATCAAAATACATATGAAAGACCTCGACAGTCCTCACACTTACTCCAGCTTACTGTGGCCACGGGAATCCGATACATCACCACGACAACAAGACCCGCAGACAAAGGATTCCATTGTAGGTATGTGCATACATGCACAAAGACACGTACTCAGAAATGCCCAACAAAGTTACAGAGTAACAGCTGTGTAACCCCATGTTTTCATCAGAGATTTCATCTCACTTTGAAGGCTTAGGTTTCCAGCTCATATAAATTACACATGATAAATGTACACCACCATGGACAACACATAAACCAATGAAAAGTACCCTTGTATTTCCTCCTAACGTATTTGTTACGTTATACAGCAGTTCAGACCACGCAATTTGATAGGACGAGAACTATTCCATGATTTTTGATAGAGAGCGTAACATCACTGTGGGGTTTATCAATATGTATAATTCACTGTTCACAGGTGTTCTATTAACCATAAACCACTGAGCAAGGGCACTACTTGGGATGTGGAACAATGGATTGTAAACCCTACACAGCACACCTACTTTCAATTTTTTACACTTTTTGGGATTCAACCCCGGAAGAGCTGAGGCTATTCTAAATTGGATTAAGTGTAGACATTAAACGAAACTTACAAGATTTTGAGGACTGTCCACCACCTCCATAGTTTATTTTCCTTGCCTTTTGGCTACATTTAACATTACATTCAAAACTGTTAATCACCGTAGCTAACGGTCGCTAACTGTCAGATGCCGGCTCGACAACCAGCTCCCCCCAGTTGCTGTTAGTTAGTTCTGCCAGGTGTGGAAGGATATGTGAGGTCAGGGGTAGCTCAGTGGTTAAGGCATTGGACTACAGTTCAGAAGGTCCCAGGTTCAAAGCCCACGGCCACCAAGTTGCCACCGTTGAGCTCTTGAGCAAGGCCCTTAACCCTCAACTGCTCAGATGTATAATGAGGTAAAAATGTTAGTCACTCTGGATAAGAGTGTCTGCCAAATGCCTAAGTGAATCGATATGTGTTGGCAGAGCAAAATAACCAGTTAAACAAATATCATAAAAAATAACAAATTCAAGGATCTTCTGCTGTCCTGAATCTCAGCATGGCTGTGATATCTTCCCTCATTCCTACAGTGGATTACATGTGGATATTCAGTACAACAACATGAGTGTGATATTGCTTAAGCCAACAATACCTATACTGTATATGTATACCACCATAGGTAACACATACAAACCACTAAAAAGTCTGATATGAGGAGACCCTTTAATTTTTTCCTAACATATACGTTACGGTCAACAACACCCAGTTATGGTGCATACACGCCTGCTCAGTAAGGTAACCTTGCAGTGCTTCTAAATCTGTTCTCTTTACCTCCTACACAGTATCATACATTTGGCTTAAAGCAAGAGTATTTCCACTCCGCACACACGCGCACACATTATGTCTTTTTAATGGATTTCCTCCTGATTCTCCATCTCTCCCAATTGAGATCCACAATAAAAATAACTGTCAAACATAGTTTATCTGTTGAAATCTTTCACTGAGGAACGAGAAGCAGGAACAGAAATCATTTAGTCCATGAAATGGTAATTGTTCTTGTCAAATCCTTCAGCACCTTACTGAAAAGCATGGATCCTAGCTGCCACCACAACCTATGGCTCATCTGAAACTACATTACACTAACCACCATAATTTTACGCCTTTACAGATCATATTGCTCTCAATGACCCCATGTTTTAACAAACTAAGACCAGTAAGACCCCTCTGTATGAACATTTGAGTTACAAAGATTGCAGACATCTGTGTATAGCCAATTGTGTTAGCTATAGTGTATAGCTATACTGTGTATAGGCAATTGCGTTAGTATCCTAGTACAGAGACAATGTTTGTTAGACTTACTGTACGAACAAACTGGACTTAAGAACGTGCTTTCAGAACAGAACTCATTCATATGTTTGGGACTTACTATGTATGTATTTTTAATTAACTTCTGCATAAAGCAGGAATATTTACTTAACATTAATGAACCTTTTGTATGTCCGGAACCAACCGAAGGCCATTGGAAAGTAAAGGATTAACACACTCCAAATGTGTATGTTTGGTCTTCAGGAACCAAAATGAGCACAAGACCCTTCACTCTACTGGCTCCTTTGTTATGTTTAGTAGATGCTTAGCCATAAAGTAATCATGGGAATTTCATCCATCTGTCTGTGCTCACAGTCCAGTCCAGTTTCCAAGGTTTGTGTTTGAACAGCAGCTGGTGATACCATCACAGAGCAGTACTCAAATAGTCAATTAGTCAAAAAGTCATAAAGACATAAAGCCAAAATACTGCAAGTTATGGTGGAATTTACAGTCAAGCTATGGTCATTCTGATGACAATTTTAAAAAAAAAAAAGAAAAAATAATATTGTCCATTCAAAGACCTATACCTAAAGACACAGTTGATGTGCTCCAATGTGAAGTCGAGTTGAAGATAATTATCTTACAGAAGATCCCAAACATTTGTATCTTACATCCCAAAGAGTTTTATTTATTTTACACAACAATGATTTGCCATAGCTAAAAAAAACAGAACATTTAATTTAATAAACTACAGTACATCAGTAGTTATGTTTAATATTTTTGAACATCCATGAAAGTAGTTCCTGTTATCACAGTCTTATTTTTTTCTCGTTCAAAGATAATAAGACCAAAAAATGCAGCATTCTATAGTATTATGAGAAATCACAAAGCACTCAAACCTAAAAGTGTGCATGACTGAAGAGAGAGGATAGAGCTTTTTGCTTCAAGTGCCTTACACCACCCCTAATGTTGCGTGAGCAGCAGTTTAAAACGATTCAGACGACTGACTTCATGTGCCTTGGGGAAGCACATGACAGCCTTCACCATCTCTGTTTTTTTCTAACATGCTTTAAATCTGTTTATGTGACGCATGTTGAGCGTGTCTGTTTAATACTAATGGACTGATAGGTTGTTATTATTGAATTAAATACATTTTCCAGTCAGAACCTCTCTATAACCTACTGTGATACAAACATCAACACCGAAATTCAAGCACTTATAATTATCAGTGCTGTAATATTCAAAACAAGCTTCCATTCGATCATCCAGTATACAGTATGTTAACATGGTCATGTTGCCTTGTACTACACTATTGCCTTTTCAACAACAACAAAAAAAAAACATGAAGTCCAACTACTCCATTATTGTTAGTAGTATTATTAGGTAACATGACTCGCCTTTGTAGTTCGACCCACTGCTTTGTGACTGATGTTTGCAGCCCTCCTATGTTCTAGTGCTGCATTCAAAAACTATCATACTCTTGTTACACATCAGCAGGTGGATATTTATTCAAGCATTATTTTACTGGTGTAAAGCACTTGCTCAATAAATGTTCGCTTTTGCTGTTCCAGTCACTTTGGAAAAGCATCTCTAACTATAAATATACTATATATGCAGAATGTTCATAAACTTCCATGTAAATTCGTGAGAATTGGAGATATGAGGGTTTCCCCTCTCCCCTCACCTTTCCTCATTGTACACACGCATTAAAAGAACATTCATTCACTGCTGCCTTCGAAAAACACACACATGCCTTTAATATCACCATGGAAACAAAACCACACATCCCTTTAACATTTCCATGGAGATGCACAGATGCATTACGGAACAGGTAGAACACCCAAATAATTATTTACTTCCACAATACCAGCTGAAAGACTCTGTGGTAAAAGAGTACTCCCTAAACCTCGTGAGTAGCTGAATACTTCGCTTTCAACCTGAATGTACTGTAGTCTAGTCTGTGATTTGAGTGTACTAAATCAGTCACAAGATATTTATAGAGGATAAGTGATGCATCCTTTTCCAGTTTTCTGTCCAGCCTGAATCACAGTCTGCTCCCTTTAGCTTGTGCTTTGAATTTTAACCAGAACACAGCCACCACCACTGTTCTTCTCTGCCATCATTCTGTCACAATTTATTAAATGGTCTGAACGCAGGGTCACCATGACTCATAGTCGTCTTTGTAAAAAAAAATTCATTTGTGTGTTTAAAGAATTCCGCATGTATCATATGATAACATAAAGGGTGTAGGGGTTAATACTGTCAGATAAACTATGGCATGCAGATGGTCATTAATCAGCACTTTAGTGTCGTACTAATAGCTGAAAGGGTACATCAAACATGGATTCTAAAATAAGTATAGTATACTTATGAATGCATTTTTGTAATCCATTTTTAATTTCACACGTATTAAATCTTACCATCTATCTATCAATCCATCTACCTATCAATCAAATCTTTTAGTACTGTATGTAGGTAAATGCCATGCCACTCTCTCACCTTGTGCAGCTTCCACATGGCCCCCAGTGCCTTGACCTCATGTGTGGAATGCTTGCCTTCTTCGAGGCACTGGTAACACACGGGTGTCTTGCACTGCACACAGTACATACTGAGGTTCTCCAGTTCATGCTCAGTGCAGGTGGAAGTTTTGCGCGGGCTCGCGCGCCTGCTGATGCGCCCCTGTGCCGGGGGTACGAGCCGGTGTTTGGCGAGCGGGCCCCGCGGCGGGTGGCAGCGCAGGCGGCACGGGTCGCAGTAAAACACGTCGCACTGCTCGCACATGGCTGTGGCTTCCCGTGGGCTTTTCTCGCACAGCTGGCAGCGCAGGGCTGCCGCTTTGCTCTGTTGGTAGCGGTCCACCACGGCTTCGAGCACCCGGTTTTTGGGGAACCCGCGCAGGCCGCGCTCGTCCAGGGTCAGGCTGCGGTGGCACTGCGGGCATGTCAGACAGGCGTTGCGCGGAATCGGCGGTGTGCCCAAAGGCTGCGGGAGCAGCTGGTGCTGAGGTTGCGGCGGGGGAACAGCAGCAGGAGGGAACACACGCACTCCATTAGGTGACTTCTGGCAAGGGGTGGTGGGTGCGCTCGCGAAGCCGCCGTAAGAACCGTAGCCGCTGTCCGACTCACTGTACAGACTCATCTTGTCCAGGTCCAGGTAGTCATAATCTGACGGCGCCGTGCCGGAGGCGCGGCCGCCCTGCGGAGATTCAGCGTCCGGCGTTTGCACCAAGATGTTTCGAGCGCAGGCCAGGCAAAGGTTGTGTGAGCATGGCAAGATGATCGGCTCGCGGAAAAATGAGCCACACACCGGACACTTGAGCTCCTCTTCCATCTCATCCATTGTGAACAGCTTGGATTTGTTAGAAGCAGGAAGGGGGAAAAAACAAGCACTCCAGTTACGCACAGGCGCCTCGGTGTGTTATCCTTTTCAGTATGCGGGCGCACGGCTCGAGGAGCAGATATTTATACAGGGGGCGGAGTCAGAGAGAAGCGGCATCCGCAGCACCATTCGACAATTAACCTGCCAATTTCAGATTTATAACTAGAGAGTGACTAGGTACTGAACTCTGTGTCAGCACACTATCCAAACACTAAAGGGAAGAAAAGGGCTACGTTCACATTAGGTAACCTGAAGTGACTCATTTCCGATTTTTTTTTTTTTACTCTAATATTACTCTAGATTTAATTTTTTTAGGGCTGTCTGAACGCACAAATCGGATGTTTTTCAGATCGCATCGGAGTCACTAGGCTACGTTCTTATTACCACCCTGGAAAGACTCTGTTCACATTACAAGCCTCAATACTCAATTCCGATTTTGTGGTCAGATCAGATTTACGGTTCAGTTTCAGTGACTTTAGCCTAAATTCCTTTTTTTTTTTTTTTTTTACCCTAAAGTGACACAGATGCAGATATTTTCCTGTTCTGATCAGAGTCATTTTTGTATGTGGTATTCAATTGAATACATATACACTACACTGTAATGCGACTTGAATGAGAATGAGCAGATCAGAATTCATGTGACTTTTTGACTCCATGTAGAACCCAACAATGGAGGGTTCCCCTTTCAGAAAGGATACCATGTAGAATCCCTTTAGAAAATTAGAGTCATTAACCATCAGAACCATTGAGAAGCCCCTTTCTCTAAAGAGTATGGTAACTATGGCAACCTGTATCAGCTTACTATTTCAGTCTTCATTTAAAAAAAGCAAAATGTTCTCTGGTTTCTCTCTCAGAATTAACCCTTAGAGGCACAAAACTGTGTTCTGTGTGAGAGAGGGTATAAACACTAAAAGAAATGTAAGTATTAAAAACTATTAAATAAATAAATAAAGGACATTTTTCCATAACTGCATCAAGCATAAAAGGAGTTGCAGTTAATGCAGTTAAGGACCAGCATTCCCATTCATATGACACATCCATCAACAATGAGTAGCACTTTCAGCTAAAGTCAGCTAAATTTGTGACAAATTGTTCTCACCTTAACGAATAATGTAACGCTTGGAGAAGACTATGCAAGATTATTAAGTGAGATGCTGATAAGGCCATTGTGCTGACAGTAGTTAATATATGCTGTTAATGACTCCATGCACTTCTGAAGGACACACAACTTAATCAGTTACAGTCTGTAAGTTTGTTCATGACATTCCTCATTAAACAATTTGAATGAACAGATGGTAGGGTTAGGCACATGAATTCAATTATAATATTAAAGCTGTATTTGCATCTAGGATGACTCAGCTAGCTGCAAGCACTTTCTTAGAGGCCTTTTCAGTTTCTGGTAACATGTCTGACAGAACTTGCAACTCTTAAAACTGTTACAGACTACCTAAACAGTAACAAAGAGTCAGTAACACATTTTATAGCATCTATATTAAATTATAAAATAAAATATATGCTACATTACTTTCATAATAATATAAAATGCTAAAACAAACCTTTCAAGGTACAAATGCATCGAACTGGGGTGACACTATTAAAGTACCTATTTGGGAAAGTGACATTGGAACTTATTTCAGGCACATTGATGTATCTTTAATGACAATTTTACATTGTTTTGCCCTTGAATCAAAAATATCCCTGCACATTATAATTTTTTAGTTCAGTACCAAACCCATGTTTTACTGAAAGTCTCACACTTTTTTATTTATGAAAGAAATCCTAGGAAGCAACTCATTTGTGTGATTTATAGTTACCGTTCTCCCTTGTCTAGTCTCAATTTACAGGTGGCAGCTTTTCCTTTTTGCATAATTGTAAAGGGTTTTCAAAATACAAGGCTGTCTTCTAGCAAGCGAGTAATTACTGGTTCAGTGTTGCAAGCCTTCAGAGCCAGACTTGTACTTCCCTAGTGCAGCGGCATCAAGCAAATTAAATAAAGAGAGTGTGACAGAATGTGAGGTTTCTTTTTATAGGATTTATAAGTTTTATTCACTAGCAAATGCATAGTATGTATTAAATACATACAGAACATTCATCTGATATTATACTGCATACAATTACATTTCATAGCAAACATAACACAATGCATTATAAGCAGTGTTTATAATATACCACTTACCAATACCAATACCACTTGCATTAAGCAATATATATATACGCACTCCTTCAACTATTATAACTGTTATAATTTTCATATAATAACTTCCATAATCCTTTTGATTGTATAAAGCTGCTTTGCGACAATAATTGAATAATTATCCACTATCAAGAGGTCACATAATGTACTATAATGTAGAATATCAGTGACTTAAACTGTGGCAGTCGGTGTGTAGTGCAGCTGTTATTTTAGATTTATAAATTTAGTTTTATAGCTTATGCCATAGTTTTAAGCAAGGCATGCACTAAAATGGTATAAAAATGTTGTGTGTGTGTGTGTGTGTGTGTGTGTGTGTGTGTGTGAATGGTAATGGTAAGTGCAAAAACACTGGTCAAGGGGGAGTTTTTTTGTGGTGTGTGAGGGTGTGCACAAAACATAAAAAATGCAGTGCTTGGTGGGAGAATAGTTTTAAATAATTTAGAAAATGTATTGGGAATCATGTGAGTGTTTTCGTAGAGATGCATGTGCTGGTGTATGCTTGAGTGTGCTTTTTGTATCATGTGAAAGTCATGGAGAATATTGTGTTTCTTTCTAATGTCTCCAGGGCTACATAGGGTTTCCTGGATAATTAACTGTTTAATGATTTTCTTTCTGATGGTGGAAAAGTGGGTCGGTGAGCTACTGCTTGGGCATGTAACCTGAAGTTCAGAAAGCTCCTCCTACCTTTAAACTTCTTAAATCCTCTCACACCTTCAATTCACATACATTTATATGATTCTTTTCAAGTTAGTGCACTAAAAGCACTTTACAGTAAGTGTAAAAAATTTTATTTGTACCCAGCATGTTAATAGAGAATATGCAATTCAAAAGTGATGAAATTCTTCCGTCACCTGCTTCCATCAAAGATCTCTTAAGCGGCAGTACATTTACATGATGCACAGTTTTCCATTTTACATAATAGGGTTTTCCAAACAGAAGGCTGTCTTCTAGCAGGCGAATAGTTCAATGTTTCAACCTCCAGGGCCAGAATTATAAATCCTTTGGTGCAGAGGCATCGAGCAAATGAAAATAAATGGAGCATAAATGGAGTGAGTGTGCAGTTAGAAGTATTTAGCAGTTTTGAACAAATACATAGTACAGTATGCATTAGCATACAGTTTGACCGTCTGGCACATAATTGTTTTTTTTTTATTTTATTCCAGCTGTACATATATACAAGCATGTTTACAGGAGAACAACAGTTAAATTTGAATAAGAAGACAGCAGGTTCATTTATCATTCTTGCACACTCTTGCACACAGCTGTAGTAAACATTTAATAGCTTTACTGAAATACTAACTAATAAACTGATACATAGAGCATGATACAGAATGCATCATTCATACTGTAGAGTTTTCAAAATGAAATCCTGAGTGAAAACCTCAACCTTATTTTAGACGAATAAATAACTCCATCCTCAAGGCTGATGAGGAATTAAGAGAGAGAGAATGAGATTAACATTGTTTCTGTTCTAACCATGGCATCCTAAATGAAGAAATAATAACTTCAGCTATTCAACTAATGAGCATAATGTCTAGAAGGAAAGTTGTGTGTAGATAAATTATATTAGGGTGAGAGAAATGTGGGCCAAGCAGCCCGACTCTAAAAGATTGTGTGCATGTGTGCAGGCATAGATGTATGAACAGTGCTGGGTCAGTGGTTAACATTCTGGGCTTCAAATATAAATCCATGAATTCAAATCCCAGCACTGGACCTCTGTTGAACCATTGAGCAAGGCCCTTAATCCCCAAGTGTAAATAAAATGCAACTATGCATAATAAAGGACAGGAAAGTGCAAATGTCAGTTTTTAATTCCAGGGTTCTCTCACATTAAAATTCAAACTATGAACTACACTGAGAAAGTCAATATCCACCATGGAAAATGATTCAAAGTACAGTACATATAACTCAAAGTAAAATATAACCGAAATGACTTTTGTTTTAATCTCTATTTAACTAATATCTTTACAGAAAAAATGAATTACTGCATCACGCAGCATGCAATGCAGAATTACATTAATCAGAGTGCACTTTACATTTCTCTGTGCTTTCATGATTTAAGAATTGACTTAAGGAGTGAATTTACTCTGAATATTGAAGCTGTGATCTCTTCCTCAGGATTAGCAAAAGAGATAAATAGAGAAAGAGATGATGATGATGATGATGATGATGATGAAGCACACATTTATACAGTATATGTCACATGAAGTATTATACTTGTATATTAATAAGTATACTTTTTAAGCATACAGAATCTGAAACTAGAGAGGGGTAAGAGGGGAGTCCACTCCACCACCTGCACATTTGCTTTTCAGGTAACGGTAATACTACTGTACATCTGATCTAACTGATCCAGATTCCCATCTTTTTAAAAGGGTGTGGTGTTAAAGCAGCTGCTCTGTAGGAACACATACACAGAAGTGTGTCATAAATCTTTATCAATGAATCCATTTTTGTCAATGTTACTAAATATTTTCAGACAACTAAATATTCATACAAAACATTTGCATAGGCAGTTTATGTTAAAAAAAATCCGGTAACCACGTTTCGTGATATAATATCATGAATCAACAGAAGCAGCTTGTTCACAAGGCCTCTGAGATGTGTGTGTGGGTGACAAGACACGCATATGCGGTTGCTTCAGTATGAATGGTTTATTTTTATTTGCTTTAAGAGAATGTGTGATACCAAAAAGAGGCAGCCCATTGCATAACGAAAAGCATGTGTGTGTGTGTGTGTGTGTGTGTGTGTGTGTGTGTCACAGGGAGAGAGATAGAGAGAAAGTGATTAGAGGGAGTGAGTGGTTTCTCTGCCCACTTCTTCCTCTTCAGACTGTCTCCATAGTTCCGGCGTTTTCTCTCCTCCTACCTATATCCTGTGAAACAAGCGTGTGTCCTACGTCAAAAAGCTTTTTCTCTGTATTTCGGTGCTCTCCAAATATGGCCATGTTTGAAGAGATACAGATATTTAGTAGTTCATATACCATCATTTATCCGGCATGTTCTCATTATCCTTTACTTTCAAGTAGTTTGAGTTCGAGTAGATGAAACCCAAAACCACAAAATGTAAATTAACACCAATGATTAATGTTTAAACTCATGAAACCTGGTCATACTATTAAAATCTTGGATGGTGTTTTGTTGCTTCATTCTTGTCACAGCACACTGTTACTATTTATATAAACATTTCACTGCATATCATACGGTGTATGGTTGTGTATGTGACAAATTACATTTTAATTTCAATTTCAATTTGAAAAAGTAAAAGGGTACTGACTACTAATTGGAAGGTCTCAGGTCCAAACACCCCTGCACCAAGGGCCCCAAGTTGCCACTGTTGAGCCCATGAGCAAGGCCCTTCACCTTCAACGTATAATGAGATAAAAATGTTAGTCATTCTTCAAAAAGGGTGTCTGCCAAATGCTGTAAATGTCTGATTGATTATATTCTGATTATTTTTCCCTGAAAGTATTTACTTTTAGGTGATTTGAAGCATGTGCTGCCCCATGTTTTATATAAATAATAGATTGTTCACAGTTTCACACTGATTAATAGTGTGGCGTGGGCGGGGCGACGGCTGACGACCATCGTGCTTTGCGGGAGTAGCCCTTGTGTGTTCACCGTGAGTAGGA
>JAQMYL010000038.1:12705436-12717482 GCA_030014365.1 Clarias pachynema
GTGCTGTGTGTAATAAACTACTCCCCAGCCATTTGCATTGGGGAGCAAGTAAAACCAACTCGTCCTCCAAGATCCCTGCTAGCGTCCAAAAACGCTACAATATTAATGCAGGGCAAAGGAACCAGAGAGACACAACAAAGAAACATAAGAAAGTGAAACACATTAGTGATTTTAATTCATAAACACCCCCCACACACACATACGCACACACTCACAGACAGAGCTTAAATTGATCTCACTGTCACTCACACTTGCTGAGGTTAGTGCTGAGCTGCTGACGGTGCTTGACATCAATAGCGCTTAGTCATTAAAGTGTGTGTGTGTGTGTGAGATCAGACATATTTATCCAAGAAAATGTTCCACATCTCACCAACTCACTGAGGCAGGTGATTGATTTATGCACCCCTGCTACATGCTACATGACACCAGGGATTTTGATGATGGAGGCCTAGAGGTTTAATCGTCCTATAACACTTATGCTGCCCCCTACTGGGGAAAGGCAAATAACTAAGAGAAGCCCTGACTGTAATGGATAAAGGTTTTCACATTGTCTTATAAGAAAAGTGGTGCTCTTAACTGTCCCTGAGTAAGCCTCAGCCAGAGTGTTCATAAAGGAGTATATTATTATATATACAGTATGCTATATTAAGAATATACACTGGCCAACCAAAAAAAAAAAAAAATCACAATTTGAATTTAAATAAACAAATAATTAAGAACATTTAATTGGATAATTACTGCAGTGATTAATATGATTCAGCTGCAACAATTCTTTTCACCCTAACCAATACAGAAAGTACTGTAGCTTCTCAATTCTTACCCAACATTGTCTGCTGTCATTGCTACAGAAGAGCAAAATTATCATCCTGCACCAAGCCAAAAAAAAAAAAAAAAAAAAACTTGGGAGATTGCTGAACTTACTGGAATTGGCTTAAGAACTGTCCAAACATATTATTAAAACTTGAAAGGTTAATGTGCAAAAAAATAATGAATTACTAATCACTTAAATCCTTGAGGACATTGCTTTATAAAAGAAATCTACAGTAGAACTCACAGCAATGTTTAATAGTAAAAATAAGGTTATTTCCACACACACACACACACACACACACACACACACACACACACACCGTGCAACAAGAGTGTGTGCAATGAGAACTTACAATAGCTGAGTGTCCATAAGAAAACCAGGTCTTAGTAGGCTAATCTGCAAAAATCTGTAGATTGCTACAGAGCATAAAGATTTGACTTTGGAGCAATGAAAATAAAAAGAGTCATGTATTCTGATTCACCCTATTTCAGAGTGATGGTGCATCAGGGTAAGAAGGAAGCACATGAAGCGATGCACCCATCATGCATAGGGCCCACAGTATAAGTCACTAAAAGCTATTTTATGATCTGAGGTTGCTTTAGTTAATCAAGTCTAGGCTAAGCAATGTTATGTGGCAATAAAAAGTCGCTGATGGCCCGAAAGTACTGAATGACTAGGTTATCAAAGTATTTGTTTTCTTTTCTGATTGCACAGGGACATTCCCGGACCACAGTGCCAAGATTTATTGCGATAATATATAAGCGATTATTGCGATCTTATATAAGATCTAGCTGAAAAATAAATAAAACCTTGGATAGGAAAATTGTTATCCTATGCTAAATGTGTGTCATACTGGAAGCTAAAGGCGATAAAAAATAATGGTAGGACTTGGGGGTCTATTCTAGGCTGAAAGTTGGGGCAATAGTAGAGCGATATAACAAAATATCATGATACTTTGACTTACAATAATGGTCACAATAATGACCTTGTCTCTACAATAATCTAAAAATGACATAAGATTTGTTTCATATTGCATAGGTTTTTAGGTAAACAATTAATGACATTATAATCTACAAAAATAACACTGAAACTGAGAAACTAATTTATTAATGCACATTGTGCTGCACACTAAAATGTCTGAAAATATGGAAAGAGTAAAAAAAAAAAAAAACATGCTTTTAAAAAAAGTTATTCTTCAGGAAGCACGGTGGCTTAGTGGTCAGGACTGTTGCCTTCTACCTGTAGGGTCCAGATTCGATTCCCGCCTGAGGGTCTGGGTGTGTAGAGTTTGCTTGTTCTCCCTGTGCTTGGTGGGTTTCCTCTGGGTACTCCAGTTTCCTTCCGCAATCCAAATACATGCAGAGTAGGCTAACTGGTGTTCTCTAATAGTCCATAGTGTGTGAGCGCCCTCCGATGGATTGGCACCCTGTGCAGGGTGTACTCCGCCATCTGCCCTAAGTCTCCTGGAATAGGGTCCAGGCCCCCAGGATCCTGTATACAGGATAAGTGGTATAGACGATGAGTTATTCTTTGCTTTGTTATAATACTAGTTTAAAAAAATCACTTAATG
This sequence comes from Clarias pachynema, assembly GCA_030014365.1. NCBI lineage: Eukaryota > Metazoa > Chordata > Actinopteri > Siluriformes > Clariidae > Clarias > Clarias pachynema. Next base: position 12,707,818 of record JAQMYL010000038.1, read on the forward strand.
CTTTATTTAAAAAAATAAACAAACAAACAATAAATAAATAAATAAACAGTTGCGGAAAGAAAACATAAATGAGCATTTTTACAATAATATAAATAAATATGGTCAGAATTAAAAAGCTATAGCTGTCCTACTTCTTTATGGAAGCGTTCCTTAATATGGAGTCTCAAATGTCTCACTATTAAAATATAGTTCACTTGATATGATGTAGAAAGAACTCCATTTCCCCCTGCTTTACAGTGCACTTATACTGTATACTGACGCCATTTGAAACGCAGCCCATGTCACGTGGTTTACAGTCGCCCTGTCCAAAGCGGAAGTATGCTAAGAGAGTTAGCGTAAACATGGCGGCTTCAGCGAGCGGCAGAAGGAGAGAAACAAGAATACTTTCACAATTAAATTCTCTCTCTATTTGGTTCCTAGTTGTACTACTTTCTTGTTTGTCGGTGCTGCCTGTCGCTGCGAAGCGGGACAACCTAAGAGTGATCACGGACGGGAACTGGGAGGAAATCTTGACAGGAGAATGGATGATTGAATTGTGAGTTGCCGCCTATCTGAAGTTAGCGCGTACAGTATTAGCGCGCGATAGCTAAGCTTCTTAGAATATCTTTCGTGTATCTTTCGTGTATCTTTCGTGTTACGTGAACAGTAAAGAGAATGTTCGGGTAGGCTAGCCAACTTCTCGGGTTCACATAGACACTGAGCATGCAGTGTTATATTTATAAAGAAAACTGAGCAGTGGTTAAACTGTAGAGTGCACTGCAATGTGAATAGGTGGGGTTTTGGATAAGGAAAGGAAATGGATTAAGGAAATCTATAGTCTAGAGATCTATAGTTCCGTTTGGTAGAGCATATATTAAATTTTTTTTTTTTTTAGTCTTTAGTTTTTCATCCACGAATTTGTGGAAACTTCCAATGATGATGCATGCTATACTGTGCCTTGCAGATGTCCAGCAGAAGGTCTATCATGCTTAATTCAGCTCTAAAAGCCCATGTGATGATGTGATTATCTTCACCATATTACCTGATTTTGCAGTAAGGGACTCTCATTGATAAAGGGGAAAATGCTATTATATAAAAAAGAATGTACAGCTTATACTTCACCGCGAGATATCTACTTCATGATTTGTTTGAATTCAGCTTCTGCTTTTTCTTGGTCAGTGTAGTGTCTCACTCAACACAAGGAGGGAACATGCCCTGAATTGCCCTACATACTGTTACAGGGTAATTGCACGCACACACACTCACTAACGAAGGGCTGATCTAGCATAGCTAGTCCACCTTTGGAAGGTGAAACCAAAGAATCTGAACAAAATGGATACAAATGTGGGAAGAACATGTGATATTCACCTACAGACAGGAGGTTAGGATCAAACATGTGGCCCTGGAGCTGTGAAGCTGCAGCGCTTCCTGGTTTACCAGTCATTTCATTCACAATCTTTATATGAAACATGGGCGTGTGTGTCACAGGCATGTTCACAGGCATTATTCAACGAATGTAAGAGTAGGCATTTTTAACTCATGGGCCACACTGTGAGGTAATAATGCATCTTTATTTGATTGCCAGATCATAATTAGGTGGATGTACGCGGACGAAGCCGCGGGTAACCTCTAGTTCTAAATGTAGAAAAAATGTTTGAAGAAAATATAACATTGTAGCATTTAAATTGCAATATCTAAGAAATGTGTATTATGACACACGTTTTCATGATGTCCTTATTATATTGTCATGTTGGCCCTAATCTATGTGTGTATCTGTGTGTACCTGGATTTGTGTGTTTGCAGTTTTGCTCCATGGTGTCCAGCTTGCCAGCAGCTGCAGCCTGTGTGGAATGAATTTGCAGAGTGGAGTGATGACATTGGGGTCAACATTGCTAAAGTGGACGTAACTGAGCAGCCTGGTAAATTTCTTTACCTAAACTCAGTTTTGCCTGGATTGTGTGAGTGAGTGTGTGTTTTAAGAAGAATGAGTTTGTTTCATGTGTTTGACCTTGTTGCAGGTCTGAGTGGCAGGTTTATCATCACAGCGCTTCCATCCATATACCAGTAAGTTAATGCTATTTCTGACATCTTTATACATCAAGGTAAAACTGTGTGCTTATACTCTAGTATAATGTGGTTTATGTGCTTGAGATTGTCTCTGTGTGTGTGTGTGTGTGTGTGTGTGTGTGTGTGTGTGTGTGTGTGTGTGTGTGTGTGTGTGTAGGGGTTACTTTCGTTTCCTGAAGATGATCCGATTATAACCACTTATGAGTCACACATACACATATATAATATGGGTAATTAGAGGGTCATGTTTCACTTCTTTATGACTGAGACTAAACTATGAATTCTTTATGTAAATGAATTAATTGCTTTCTATATTTTGTGCACAATAGCTGTAAAGATGGAGTTTTTAGGCGATACCAGGGCGCACGCACTAAAGACGACTTCCTAACCTTCATTGAAGAGAAGAAATGGCAGAACATTGAGCCTGTTTCCACTTGGTTTGGCCCTTCCTCTTTCATGTAAGCACCTACATAATGTGTGTGTGAGTCTGTGAGAGGAAATGTAATTTGTCTGTTTCCTTTTAGCGCAGCACAGTGGTAGGTAGTGCTGTTTCATTATAGAACATTGTGGTACAGCATAGCTTACAACTTAAATTACATCTTAAATTACAAAGGCTATCAAACTCTCCAAGCTTTAGAGGAGAGCCATTATGTTAGCAAGGAGAGACTAAAGTCACTAATACATGGGGGTACCAATTCTATTTTTACTTTTTGTTTTATAAAATTGAGAATATAGACAGCATTTTCATAACTTTGTTTAACAAGTCATACAATTATTTTATTTATATATATTAAATATGTAATTGCATGTAGATGTAGCCTGTGTATTAATATTAGGGTAGATAGCTGACTTGTTTTTGTGAATCATAAATGTTTTGAGTAAATGTATGATTATGTTCTCTGTCTTTAGGATGAATATGATGTCTGCTCTCTTTAAGCTGTCCATGTTCATCAGGGTAAGAACAGGCTCTTTCTATAGTCATATATTGTATGGTATTTTACAGTGAAAATAAATATGAAAGCCCCATCATATAAATTTTGCTTAGTGTTGCTTATTGTTGTTGTTCCCAGTCCAGTGCTTTGAATTTCTTTACTTTAATATTTTTAACTAATGTTAATATAGTTTGTTTTTTGTTAAATTGTCTCAGTAACCTTGTGTTTTACAGCAATGCCATGCCTACCTAACCGAACAAGTCGGAATTCCAGTCTGGGGTTCTTACATAATTTTCGGCTTAGTAACACTCTTATCTGGACTCACCCTAGGACTGGTAAGATCACTCACAGGTTCAGTGACATGAATAACATTAAGGATGTGACAGTTCTTTAAAGGAATGCTTTTGGCATAAGTTACTAAGTTGAATATCACTGATTGTAGAATGTTATGCTGCCAAGGACAAATATTACTGATAGGCATATATCATGTATTTATATCAAGTAAAGCATAAAAGACAAAATCACAACAGGGAAAATCACATGAAGTTTTAGAAGGAAAAGTTGACTCTGATAATGGCAGACGGAAATTGGTAACTACTAATAGAAATACTTTCACTGTATGGGGCACAGTCGTAACTTTTAATGCCGATTAAGATTCAGTCATTTGTCGAATGTAGCTTACAGCAGAAATTATTTTTTCACATAATCCGATTTGAAAACTGGGGTAAAAGCAGATAGATTACTTGGCCCATTTGATCAGCAACCCAGAGCCCATGAGGAGCCCATGTGAATTGTAGCGTCCTGTAACAGTTCCCTGTTCTTAGCTGTTGTGCTTTTACACATGCTCTTCAGCATATCCCGGTAGTAATAAGATGCTGAAAGTTGAGTTACTGTTGCCTTTCTAATCAGCTCAAACCACTTGAACCTCTTGCATTAACAATGCACTTTCTCCCAGGGAACTGCTGCTCACTGGATAGATTCTTTTTTGCACACCATTCTCTGCAAACGTTAAAGAAGGTTGTGCATGAAAATCCTCAGACCAGTACATTTGGCCAAAACACCCACACCATGTTCAAAGTCATTTAAATCACATTTTGTCCCCATTCTGATGCTTGGTTTGAATGTCTTGACCATGTCTACATGTTTAAGTGCATTGAGTTGCTGACATGTTATTGGCTGATTAGATATTGGTGGTGTTGAGCAGTTGAACAGGTGTACCTAATGAAATGGCCAGTGAGTGTAATTCTAAGTATACATCATGGAATCATGTTTAAAAAAAAAAAAAACTACCAAACCAGGTAATGTAAACAACATGTGATTTTTAGAGCATTTGTCTTACAAAAGGGTAATTTAAACAAAAACATTTGGGATTATTCGGAATAGGATTGTTTGACAAATGTGGATTTGTATGTCCCTATCAATACATGTTATAAAAATTTTAGCATCGAATTTGTCTATTATATGCATGCAGTGCATAGAAACGATGCACTATCTTCCTTTTTCCTTTAGGTGCTGGTGTTTTTTGCTGATTTTGTATTTCCATCACGCCGCTTTTCTTCTTCAGCCTACTATCAGAGTAAGTGTGTTAACTGTTTTGAGGCATCGCTGCTATCTCAAAAAAATAATTAATTTTACTTTTTACTAAGATTTTGCTGTTCTGTTGAACAGAAAAGCATGCTATGGAGCAGGCACGACTTCGACAGCAGTTGGAGGAAGAGCAGGAGGCGGATGGGGAGGAAGAGGAGGATGAAGATGAATATGGTGGAAGTGCGGGGGAGTGGAGCAGAGAAGGTGCGAAAGAGGACACCGTGAGAAGGAGAGCAGTGGGAGGAGGTGAGGAAGAGGAGGACACCTAGAGACCTGGAGAGAAAACGTTAATAACAACACCAGACCAACCAAATCACTATGGAAACGCACGCCAAAGCCAACATGGCAGGCCTCCTAATGACATCATGAAGATGTCAGAGCTCTGTGTGTGTGTGTCCTGTATGCCTCCCTTCAGTTCCTCAGTTCCACATTCCTTTCCTTTTGCGTGAGAAAGAAAGAAGGGAAGGAGTGGGAGTGAAAGATGGGAGTAGAAGCGTCAGGCTGGGGCCAGGACATAAAAATGTATGAGTGTTTGTTTGTTTGTTTTTGACATTAACGTTTTTTAATTTGTCTGCCTTCTTTCAGCTGAACTAATTTACCTGCTTGCGAAGAGATATTTGTTATATAAAAGAAAAAAGCTAAGTCTTTGGATTCATTACCCTTTTTTTTGTTGCAGTGTTAATATATTATTTATCTACTTAGGTTTTATGTCTGATACTTCATTTGGTTTTTCATATGAGAAATCTGTTAGTATTCTATTCATGTTAGCTTTTTGGATGTTCTTTAAGAATAACATATGCCAGATATTTTGTCAGTATATTTTTGCTTCTGTAGAATTTTTACGAGTGCGTTGAGACCAGCTGATGGCACTAATGTAACTGTGATGAACATCGGTACCTCTGTTTAGAGATGTGTGTGATGGTTCATCAGCTGAAGCATTAGTGTGCTATTCTCCAGGAAAGATCACCCATGCTGTTGTGTGACTGTTCAAATAAAGTTGGTTGCTTCCCTGATATAAACATTAAGGATGCATTTCATTTTGCAAAGTTTACAAAGTAATTTCTTACCTATTTTGTATAAAAAATGTATACGTGTGGATCTGAGAAGCTGTGATAATTGCCAGGAGCAGTGAGAAACACCAGCACAGGGACTTGCACCCTGTGTGTAGGCATACAACGGACAATTATTTACTCTGCAGTTTATTCAATTAAATGCAATTTTAAAGAAAACAGTAGACAAAAATGAATATATATTGATATGATCAATATATAAAAATTAAATAAAGTAATTAGCACACAAAAAATAATAAGAATTAAAACGGATCATCTTTGTTTTAAAATCGGACTGAATGCACCTCATTCAAAGCTGCTGTAAAATTTACAATATACACACCTGTAACCACGTCGCTGAATTCAGAATTAATGCACTGTGTTTTAATCCATTAAAAACACCCATTATGTTAAAAACGCGCATGTTATGTTGCTAAGAAACCAAAGCTTACTGTCAACTGAATAGACTGTGTTAAATTAAAATGATACACATATTTTAATAATACATTTTATGATTTAATGAACGATAGATTTTATTATATTGATTGTGTAATAAATGCAGTAAGCTCCAAAACACCCAAATTAATGCAACACACACACCCTCTTGTATCTTATTGCTTTGAAAATGTAATTTAAATTATGATCTCTAAATGCCATTTTTGAGATGAAACGACACTTTAATTTTCATACTGATGTTTGTAAAGCAACTGTGAGCACATTTCGGGCATCTTCAGCGAGTTCATTAAAACAATTCTGAAGTATGTAGTAAATAGTAGCGAAGGACAGTGGCCCAGCTGTTAGAGATCCCAGACCAGGAATTAATCCCAGCCAGTACTCTGCAGCTGATTCTACGGCTAAAATACTTGAATTTGTCAGCAACTTAAGAACCACATCTTTGGTTATTTCTTGATTTAGATGAGATTTCAACACAGCTTTTAGCTCATCTACTGATTTCCCTGATTTCTCAGAAAGTTTATGTAAGGAATCTGGGTCCAAACTGAACGCATTGTAATATTTCTTAGCTCTGAGACCAAGATGGTCACATCTACTGTACACTGAATGATGCAGCTGCATTTAAAACAGGTATTGGCACAGCTGCAACTGAGGCAGAGAGCAGTGCCAACTTCCATATGTTGCTCTGCAGTGCCTTCTTCTTCCTTTCGTTGATCTCCACAGTGATGTTTGGAAGTACAAGCATCAGTACATCTCTCTTGTGCTGGGGAAGTTCCTTCTCCATTGTTTGTTCAAGACGGTCAAAATCATAGAGACCGAGTTCAAAGCAAGAGATCAGGAAGACAGCAGAAGAGTTTAGACCAATCTCTTCTAGACCTGAAAAAGGCAAATGTCTTTTTAAAACATTTACTTAAAAGGGTCTTTTCTTAAAAGACACTATGGCTATCTAAAACCTTATAACAATGAACAAACACTTCATTATAAATAATATACATAAACCTTATTTAAAAAATAAAAATGTACACTATGTGTACTGTAATAGCTTTATGGAATAGTGATAAATTAGATAAAAGGAAACCTTTAATGCAGTCCTTTCTGATTTTATCCAGTGTCTTTTCTTTGTTAAATGTCTTCTTTCTTTTTTCAGCATCGATGTTGCTGTCGATCTTTGAACGAACAAAATAAAACTTCTTTTTCACTTTCAGTATCTCTGCTGCCAGACTGGCATGGCATTCTCTGAAGCGATCTGATGCGATGATGATGAAAAAATCATATTGTTCAAACTGAACCTGTTTGAGATACTCATCAGCTTTGAATCTGGGCGTTCCAATGCCAGGGAGATCCCACAATTTGACAGTTGGGAATTTTGGATAAGGGTAAACAGTAGGCTCTGTAGTGGTCTCTACAACACCAGTTTCTGCAGAGCCTTCATCTTCTTTCCCTAGACCCCTTAAGGCATTGATAAATGTGAACTTTCCAGATCCAGACTCTGCTGTTATAGCAATGTTCAGTTCCACATGCTTTAGTTGTACAAAGTAATCCTTAATCTTGACAATAGCTGATGACAGATCTTCAGTGGCTAGTGACATTGTAATTTCTTTAATTGCAGCATCATCGATAATGACAAACTCCTCCTCCATCTAAGAAAAAAAAGTAAATAAAAACACATTATTTTCAAACACACACCATAAACTGGTCCCCTTACCAGCATTTAGTTCTAAATTGAAAAAGTAAAATTGTACATATACAGAGGGTAGAAATATCTACATCTTATGTTAAATTGCATTGGATTTCAAGTAAAATTTAAGTGAAATTTTAACAAAACAAAAACAAAACCTGCATATCCTTTGAGACATTGGGAACCACAGTCTGATGAGAGCAAGGTAGACACTTTTAAGCATAATTCAAAAAGATATGTTTAGCACAAATTCAAAACAGCTTATCACCCAAAGGATACCACACCCATGGTGAAGCATAGTGGTGACAACATCATGATTTAGGGCTGTTTCTGTTTAGCTGGGACTGGGGCTCTAGTCAAGATACAGTAGAGGGATTGTGGATAACTCTAATATCTCTTTGGCCTGAAACCTACTGTACAGGCCTCTCTTAAGACAGCTGAACCCCTTTCAACATAATAATGACCCAAAGCACAAATCCAAGTTAAAAAATTATTGCTCCAGAAGACAAAGATCAGTGTTTGGGAATGGCCAAGTCAGAGCTGAGATAGATTCTTATCCAAAAAGTGGATGCTGTATTATTAAAAAATCTTTTCACATCACAAAAAGTCAGCAAATTTACCTGAGGTGTGTAGACTTTTTCAAAAAAAAGGAAGAATAAACAAGAACCTAAATTTAATCAAACGAGTTTAAAATATAAGTTTAATCTTACATTTACACAGGAGAAAAAAAGACCACAGTACAGTATCAGCATGTATCCCTGATAAATGCTGGACAATAGCAAATTGGATGTTGTGAACAAAGCAGACAAAACTTGCTTTTCATTCTGGGTAACCTTGTTGTGTGCTTATTCAAATCAGACCAAAGGTTGGTTTTTTAGCTTCACTTTCATTTTATTTGGCCATGTATACAATTCCCCATTGAACCTTTATTACATCTAAACTGTACCTTGTACCCCTATAAATTATAGATAACAATATATACAGTAGTGGAACCTTGGATTGTGAGCATAATTAATTCAGCAAGCATGCTTGTATATCAAAGCACTCATATATCAAAGTGATTTTCCTCATAAGAAATGGAAAATGGAAACTGACGATTCCTTCCACAACCCGAAAATATTCATATAAATAATTAATACAAAATATAAAGTATAAATAAAACAAATTAACCTACATTTACCTTTAAAAAGAATCATTTGTTAGACGAGAGCAGAATCAGAAGGGCTACTGTGTAGGACGACTTTCACACACACGCACACATTGCTTCCCATGCTCAATCTTGCTTGCGTCACTTGTATAGTCAACATCTGTGTACGTGTGTACTGTTTACTATAACATTGTGGAAACGTGTGTGTGTGTGTGTGTGTGTGTGCACGTAAAGCTTTTTTTTGTGTTGGGATTGTTCTTTAGTAACTGTAATGAAAAAAAAAAGTTTAAAAGGCTGTAGTAGAATAATTTCCCAAGATAAAATTAATAAAACATTTTTGCTCATCTTGCAAAAAACTCATAGAACAAGTTACTTGCAATCCAAAGTTCCACTGTAATTATTTATTTACATGCTCTCCCCGTGCTTGATGGTCTTCCTCCAGGTACTCCGGTTTCCTCCCACAGTCCAAAGACATGCAGATTAGGCTAACTGGCATTTCTAAATGTCCTGTATTGTGAGTGTGTGTATGTGTCTGTGTGTATATGTGTGTTAGCGTGCCCTGTGATGGACTGGCATCCCTTGCAGGGTTTACTCCATGCCCCGAGTCTCATGGGATAAGCTCCAGGCTTCAGGCAGCTCTGTTCAGGTTAAGCAGTATAGAGAATAAGTGAGTGCCTTACAAACCAGTTGTATGCCCAGTTCAATTCAATTCAATTCAATTTTATTTGTATAGCGCTTTTAACAATTGTCATTGTCGCAAAGCAGCTTTACAC
>JAQMYL010000038.1:12733454-12744656 GCA_030014365.1 Clarias pachynema
AAATGCATTCACTGACTTGGCAAACATTAATGATTTGATTCGAGATTTGCACACTAAGACTCAGAAAAAGTGAAATACAATGATTGCTGTTTAAATGGCATGTGTTTATCCTGTTTGGTCAGGTGACAACTGTGCTGTATATCAGCACTATGGCTCAATAAAGAATAGTCTTTATTAAACTATCTTTTTGTCAGTTATTGAACATTCCTTTAACATTACACTATTCCTTAATTTAACTTAATGAATTGCATTTCGAGTGGATTAATATCAATCGAAGCAATGCTAGTATTAATGTAAAGTGATTTTGTAAAGTGAAGCTCAGGAACTGTACAATTAGAAAGCGGAAATGAGTGTTAGCACCTAAAGCAAGTAGCCCATACATGTACTGTAGTATACGCTACTACTCTTTCCATTCTTTTTTAAACTTTTTAAAATCAAAATGTTTGAAATAGTCATCAGCTTTAAAACTTGGGGATTCATTGCCAGGGAGATCTCACAACTTGTCAATAGTTAATGAAAGATCTTCACTGGCTAGCAACCTTTTAATTTCTTTAATTTCATGTGCTAAAGAAATAACATTCCCCATTCCACCACCACCTTATTATTTTAAAGCACATTTTACACATGACAGTAACACAAAGAAATGTATGACGGAAAACAAAAATTGGAAAGGGGAAGTAATATTAGATATTAGATCGATTTTACAATGAAAATACAATTAGGAACAATACATACAGTCACAATAAAACGTTTGTAATAATATTCTTATAATTATAAATACAATAGAACAATATTGAAGATACCAATGCTATGAAATAACCACATGGAATTGGGAGGGGAATCATTTAAACAAATATAAAATAAAATTATCCACATATTTAGGTTAATGTCTGTGTTGAGCAAAAGAGGGCTTTTTGTATTACTCTTTTTCCATCTTCACTCAAATCCTTAATAGCCGATTTCAGCAGGAAGTAGGAGGCCACAAAGGAAATCCCACCGTTAATGACAGAGCCCAGAATTGGGAATCTGTTCTCCAGCTGATTAGCTATGAGTTGATGTCCTGAAGCTACTTGACTTAGCAAGTCTTCCACTGCCTGTGCAGACAGCTCTCTGCCAAAGGAGGAGGTTACCTCACTCTGAAGCTCCTGCAGAAAATCACATGATAAGACATTGTGAGAATTCACAAAGCATTGATCATTATTTTTAAACAAGGAGTACAGTATGTGGGTAATATTGAAAGTCACTACTTTCACATTCATTTCTCAAATTTTATATGAATTTCCCTAATTTCATACTTATTCCCCTAATTGTCTCTTGCTCCTGTAAGGTTGCTTTGCGACAATGACCCCCCAAAAAAGCACTATATAAATAAAATTGTATTAAATTTAATTGTATTGAACAAACAATTAGTCTTAAGGTACAGGTGAAACTAAATATTTACATACACTTCAGAAAAAAAACACAAAAACCTTTTTTTCTTTAATGTCAAACATTAAATCATAATAAACTTTTTCTGTTTTAGATCCATAAATATATACATATTTTGTGCATTTGTTAAATGTCAGAATCGAGCGAGGGAGAATTTTATGGATTTTTTTATTATTACTTTCATCAGTCAAAAATTTACATAAATTTTCCTTAGTATTTGGTAGAATTGCCCCGAAACGTTTGGCCCAAGTGAAACAGTTTCAGGACAGTTCTACCAAATACTAAGGAAGTGTATGTAAATTTTTATTTGTATCCTTTCAGATGTTTTCTACAATAATTTGCTGGAATTTTGGCCAACTCCTCTTGGTGTAACTGGGTCAGGTTTGTAGGCCTTCTTGCTCACATTTGCCTTTTCAGTCCCGTCCACAATGTTCTACAGTATGGGATTGAGACTCAGGGCTTTGTGATGGCCACTCAAATGCTTTGACTTTGCTGTCCTTAAGCTACTTTGTAACTAATTTGAAGGTACAGTATGCTTGGGGTCCTTGTCCAAAGCAAATTTCAAATGACAACAAAATATAAAAAGTAAAAAGTTTAGAGGTCTAGGATGATTTTGGCCTTAAAACATAAACCCCAACAACAAATAACGAGTGCCTAATACACTACAGTGGAACCTCGGATTGCGAGTAACACAGTTTGGGAGCGTTTCACAAGGATGAGCAAAAATTTTAAATACATTTTGACTTGAAAAATGAGCGAGTCTTGATTTATGAGCATCACGTATCATTGAGTATCATGTACCACGCATGCGCTTTTAGTTTTGAAAAGCACCACTGTAATGCTTCTGATAATTATCTCTTACTTAAAAATAATATAAATAATAAGAAAAGTGCACTGTACCTCAAATGATACACTTGTCATATTAGCTAATCGATGAAGAGATTTTCCATCAAGACAGAATGTTTGCTGATAATATTTTAAAGTCTCCATCAGTTTGGGAACAATGGCTCGCCTTGTAACAGCGCTTAAGCTTGCCACGATTGCTTTCTTCCACACATCCTGATCTAGTGCGTTCTGTTTGCTTTGTATTAATGATGAACTGAGGACGGGTAGTGACAAGAGCAGGGCATGTCTCTTGTGTCCTTTCAGCTCCTCTAGCAAGGTCATCTGTAGTGCAGGAAAGTCATAGTGCTGTGGGTGAAAGCAGGACAGCAGGAAAATCTGTGTGTGTTCCACCTGACCACTTCTCAGATTCTTTTTGCAGTCTTCACGCAGGATGTCCAAGACAGCATCATCTGACAAACCTCTTTGACTCCTGCGCCTAGCATTTGCCTCCAAATCTCGATCCACTTTGTTCCTGACAAAATAAAACTTCTTCTGAGCCTGCATTATATATTTAGCCAGTTCAGAATGGTACTCCTGAAACCGGTCAGATGTGACAATGATGAAGAAGTCATATTTTAAGAGGCCAACATCCTCCAGGTAAGTTCCAGGCTGAAAAGAGGGAGTCCCAATCCCTGGCAGGTCCCACAGCAAGACATTTTTAGCAGTGGGGTGTGAGTATGCTAAGGCAGTGGCAGTGGTTTCTGTTACACCTGTCTCTGCTGCTTCAGGCTCATCATCAGTAACCCCACGAAATGCATTGATGAAAGAAGATTTGCCTGCACCTGACTCTCCTGTAATGGCAATGTTCAGAGTCACAGATTTTATCTGTTCAAGCATGCCTTCCACTTGTGCCACAACTTCCGTGACCACGGAGGAGTGCAAGATGCCGTTCATCTCATTCATTTCTGCGTCACTTATTCCAAACTGCGATGCCATGGTAATGTTCAATGGATAAAACTTTCTGTGAAATAATAAAAAAAATTAACCCAAAATATATATTTAATTGAACTGAGTTATCTTCATAACAAATGGTAGCATTATTACTATGATAATATGTCATATTTCCAAAATCAGGTAGAAAGAGAGAGAGAGAGACAGAGAGAGAGAGAGAGACAGAGAGAGAGAGAGAGCAAAATCTTAAGGCACTTTACTAAGAATTTAAATTATCAAATAAAATATCTTTTTAAAAAAACATCTCTACAAGTTTTAAAACATAGAGATGTTTAGCATCTCCAAACATAGGATAGTGGCACAGTTGCTGCCTCACAGGTCCTGGTTCAATCAATTCAGTTTAAGTTACTGTTTTTGTGAAGTTTCTGTACAGTACATTATCTTTTATTTGTGTGGGTTTTCACCTATCTCTCAAAAACATGAGAGATTACTAAATTGCTGCTAGGTGTAAATTAATATGTAAATATTTTTGTGCATGGTGCCCTGTGATGGATTGATGTTCCATCCCCTTCTCATACACAGTGTTCCTGGGATAGGCTCTGGATCCACAGCAGACAAATCTGCAATTTCAAAATTCTAAAGCTGATAAAATATATATGCTCTTGCATGTATGGCTTAACTTAAATTACGAAGGGTGTTCAAGTCTAAACAGGACTTTTTGTTGTGAATAATAACAGAATATAGAGTAAAAACTACCTTTATTTCTCTATATAATATCCTGTTACAATAATCCCACCGTTTCACTAGTGCTTGAATATCATCAAGGTTAAAAGTTTTTTCGGTATGCTGGAGCCATGACTGCACTGCCTGCTTCATGTCTGAAACACTGGATTTTATTGACAAAAAATTTCATCACCAGTCCCAGTTTGACTCTTTTTTTTTTACGGTTATTTGTGAAGGTTTAAGGGTAAATAATTTGGATTTTGGACTACCTTTTTATCCAGAACAGAACAATTAAAAGTTTCATTAATTTTGTATTATAGTTGTAGAAATGTTTTTTGGACTTCAATTATACTGTATACTGTATCATTAACCACAAGTATGTTAATAAAACCAATTATATCTCATATATTAAAAGTATTTCAAACAAATCAACAAGGAGTGGAAGGTTAGGTCCTTAGGCCCCAAATGTTGTTAGGGAAATAAGTTGAGACATACTGTACATGTAGGGCTGACAAAAAGAGGAATTTAATCCAGAAGACGAGTAAATTCAAGGTACAAATTGTGAAAATTAAGAGCAAATCGTCTACTCAGAACTGCGGAGCTGAGCACTAAGCAGGATTAAGGTTTACAGATGGACTAACTTCTTCTTTTAGAGAGCATGCATGATGCTGTAATTACAGCAAATAAATAATTATTCAATCACAAGTAACCTTGAAATTTGCCAGGACATAGTATCTGACTGTCAAACTCTGTTTTCTGGAGAGGACCACCTTTTTCCAGCACCCTTAGGTCCATACAGAGAGTACCCACAGGGGCCAGGAGGATGTATAACATTTAAAGAATATCATATTTACGAGGAGGATGTTTCAAGACTAGTTTTGTAACATGCCAACAGATGGCATAGAGCACCAACCTGCCAAAAGACATCATCCTGTGTACATTGGGAACTGTGCAACTGGTGCTATTCTGACTATGTGCGTTACCACATCTGCTATTTCACCATATACAGCAAGTTAGAACAAAGAGCGAATGTAAAATTCTGCATGAAACTGGGTAAATCTGCCACAGAGATATTTGACATAATTCGGCAAGTTTACAGCAATGCTGCAATTAGTCGTTTGAAGTGTTTTGAGTGGCACAAGCGATTCAACAGCGGCAGAACATCACTGAAAGACAACGAGAGATCAGGAATACCTTCAACAAACTCCACCCCAGAATATGTCGAAACCAATCGGCAACTTGTGCATGATGATCAATTCTGCCATGTCATACGGAACAGTCCAGGCAATCCTCACGTGTGATTTGAACATGCAGTGCGTTGCTGCCAGGTTCGAAGGAACATCAGGTCGAAGTCTGGCAAAGATCTCAGCAGTCAGCGTGCTGTGGATCTTTCATGTCGACGATCATTACCTGTGATCAAACCTGGGTGTATGGGTGCGACCCTGAGACGAAGCAACAGTGGAAGAGCCCAATGTCTCCACAACCGAAAAAGGCGAGGCAGGACCTGCGGCGAGGCAGGACCTGCGGCGAGGCAGGACCTGCGGCGAGGCAGGACCTGCCTCGCCTTTTTCGGTTGTGGAGACATTGGGCTCATTGCGGACCGCAGCTCGACCAATCGTCTTTTTCGACATTCGCATCGAGAATTCGTGCCCAGGGGCCAGACAATCAATAGCCAACTCTCTTGCGAGGTTATATGCCAGCTGAGGAATGACATACGGCGAAAAAACAGAGCATGTAAACAGAGCTAATCTCTAAAGTTTTTGATAACCCTCGTATTGTGAGGTGCTGCACATCTAAGTTTTTTTTTATGCAGGATGAGTAATATGATTGTGCACAAACTCTGTAGAAATCCTTGTTGAAAAATCCAGCTCCAGTGAGCAGCTGCCACAGCACAGGCTAAGCTGCTTCAGACACTACATCATATTCTATTTCTTTACTAAATGTATTAGTAAAAGTTCAAGATTGCTTTGCTGTTGTGGTATTTCCTCAAAAATGAATAAGTAATGAAATAAACAATGAAAGAAACATTGCCTGTGGTGTTACATTAGTAGCAGTATTAAATGGTTTCTTTTTGCTAATGATCGAGTTTCAGTGGGTCTACAGTAGGTGCTGCGTTTGTTCCTTGTTTAAACCGCTCTTAGTTTCACTTTAGTTCATTGACACGGTACTCAAAAAGAGGGATTGTGTAAAACTAACTTCACAAGAACAATTTAAAAGTAGTTTAATCTTACCTCTCCACAGGATAATAAATAAACAGGACGCGTCCCTGAGAAATCAACCACAAACCAACTCCACCCAGTGTTTACTGAGTCCAAGTGTAAAAGTTCGTTGTGCTTTCAGAATGAGAGTGAAAGTATACATTAAGTATAAGGACACGTAATCTACTTTTATGTCCATAAGGGGGCAGCATCCGCCTATCTGTAAATCTGATGCAGACACACGACACGTGGTAACACATTTCCAATGTGCTACTACATTACTGATGAGAGTGATAAATAATTCTGGTACTGTATATTTATCAAAACTATTAATTATATCATGTATTTTCTTCATTCAAGCATATTATCCCCCAAAACAAACAAACAACTTAACACAAAACATACTTTTTAACACTGATCAGCCATAACATTATGACCACCTGCCTAATATTAAGTAGGTTTTCCCTCTTTGTTCTGACACCTTTATATTGGAACCAGCATTAACCTTTGAACCACAGTAGCTCTTCTATTGGACGGGAGTACACGGGCCCACGTGCATCAATAAGCCATGTCCCTTTTGTCAGTTCACCGGTTTTATTTCCTTGGATCACTTTTGGTATGTTCTGACCACTGCAGCCTTGGAACATCCCGCAAGATCTGTCTGACCCAGTTGTCTAGCCATTACAATTTGGCCCTTCTACCAGTAGCTACATTTTCAATATCTTGTTACAATGGAGGTTGGAAGTGAGTGGGATATATTAGGCAGCAAGTAAACCTTTTTTCCTGAAGTTGATGTGTTGGAAGCTGAAAAAAAATAGGCAAGCATAAGGATTTGAGTGACTTTGACAAGGGCCAAATTGTGATGGTTAGAGGAGTGGGTCAGAGCAACTCCAAAACTTGTGGGATGTTCCCAGGCTGCAGTGGTCAGGGGCATACCAAAAGTGATCCAATGAAGGAAAACCGTTGAACTGAAGACAGGGTCAAGAGGCGGCCAAGGCGTACTGATCCACATGGGGAGCGAAGACTGGCCATTTCAGGGAATCATGAAGACTAACACTCTTTCACACCTTTGGCAATTTGGGAAAGCTAATCTTAATAAAATACTGTACATGTAAAATGTAAAATTCATATATAATGTGTGTTATTTAAAACACCTTTTATTTAAGTCTGCAATTGTTATACTAATACATAGGCTGACATATTAACATGCAATTGGTTGTTTCTTTTTTAGAGATGATTTACTCCTACTAACTGCTACATAGACATATAGAATTTGAACGAGATTATCTTGATTAAAAGTTGCATGTATGCAAGTACTGAAACTATAAACTGCAGTGATGTCAGGGAAGTTAACTGCTTAGTGTCAGTCTGTTAGAGGCAATCTGTCTTTGTAAGACTTCCTGTATTAGTAACTCATTCAAAGAGTCCAAGAGTTTTTTTTTTTTTTTTTTTTTTCTTTTCCCCCAATCAGGCACACAAGATATTCCTCATTAGTGACAGCAGGAGATCCTGAATTATACAGAGATTATTTTTGGGCTTGTTAGTATTTTATGTGAGGAGGTGAAAGACACTCTATTCATTCACATCAAGTTATATGCACAATACATTTTTTGTACTGTATTTTGTCATTGGACGTGACCACTAATAATATTTGAACGCATTAACCTTTTCATTCATTTATTTTCTATAATACTTGTCCTGTGCAGGGTCATAGGGCCTGGATGGGGTTCCAGCCCATCCCAGGGAACAAGCATACACCCATTCACACACCATGGGCAATTTGGAAACACCAGTCTGACTACAACAGGTATCTTTGGACTGTGGAGAGAAACCAGAGTACCAGGAGGAAACCCACAAAGATTTGAAACTACAACCCTGGTGGTGCAAGAAACCTCTGAGCCATTGTGCCCACCTGCACTAAAATATTTCAATATATGTATTATTTTCAACCATCCAGTGGACTGGCATTCCATCTATGACATCGTCCCCACGTAAAACCTAGCATTCCTACAATAGACTCCAGGTCCAATGCAACCCAAATCGGGATAGCTTAATCTTGAAGATGAATGAATGATTATTTTTTCCACCACACTGGCGCAAAAACTTTGTAATTTAACAGCTCCAGGGTGCCTGACTTAAATAAAGTGGAAGATAAATGATTAAATGATTCATCATCATCATCATCATCATCATCATTGTTCTTCTTCTTTTTTTCAGTGGCTGGTTTATTCTGGTTAGGGTCACACCTAATCCAATGTCTACCCAGGGAGCACACAGTGTGAGGCATCCCAAATTTCACAGCTCCAGTGTCCCTGACTTTAATAAAGTGGAAGATAAATGATTGAATGATTACTCATTAAAAAAAAAAAAAAAACAATCAATGCAGTAATTGGGCAATACTGTTCCTGTCCAAGTCATTCATGTTCATTCTGGAACTGCTTTTTTTCTCAGCTGTTATCCCAGCTGAGGTGGAATTAGAAGTTTGTAAATGTAGCATGATGAGTAGATAAATTGTGATATCAATGTGTGTGTATGTGTGTGTGTGTGTGTGTGTGTGTGTGTGTGTGTGTGTGTGTGAGAGAGAGAGAGAGAGGTAAGATTAGTACAGCTGATGAGTCATATGATGGTGTCGATGACTTAGCCGGAAACTGAAACGATAGAGAACTCTACTGCTGACACACAAACACACTCATGCACACGTGAATGTTAAGAATAGAGTGGCTTCTTATGGGTGGTGATAATCAGTGTATGATTATATTACAGTTAATAAGGTGTGTTTGCAGTATTTTGTCAGAATCACCAATATAGTGATCAGAGAGCGAGAGCTGTGGGAGATATGGGAAACTACAGTACAATTCAATTAACTTCTATATATCCTTATATGTCATCTCCATGGGTTAAAAAAAAAAAAAAAAAAAAGCTTTTTATTTTTTTAGTTTTATTTTAGGGAGTTTAGGGATGAATTTTGCTAAGCAAGTGTTCAGAACTGGAAACTTATTCACCCATACAGTATACAGTCTGATAAACCGTAACAATACCTACCCAGTATTTTGTAGGTTTCCCCTTCTGCTGCCAAAACAACTCTGACCTGTCAAGGCATGAACTCCACAAGACCTCTGACTGTATACTGTGGTATCTGGGACAAAAATGTTAGCAACAGATCCCAGCATCACACTGCCTTGGCCTTGCCTTGGATTTTTCCAATTGTGCATCCTGGTGCCATGTCTTCCCCAAGTTTTTACATTACATGTACTTTGCCATCCACATAATGTAAAAGACGACAGTATTTATCAGACCAGGCCACATTCATTCATGGTTCCATGGTCCAGTTTTATTGCGTATGTGCCCACTTTAGACTCTTTAAGCTAGGTCTGTGGTTATGCAGCCCCATAGGCAACAATTGTGTTCTGACACCTTTAATGTTATAGCATTAATGTTTTAGCAGTTTGTACTACAATAGTTCTTTATTGGGGATTGAACTGGACAGGCTCCCAATGCACATGAAGGAGTATTGAGCACCCTTGACAATGTTGCAGTTCACCATGTGTCCTTTGTTGCACCACTTTTGGTAGGTACTAACCACTGCATACCAGGAATATCTCTTGCCATTTTGGAGACCCACTGACCTAGTCGTCTAGACATCATCATGTGGCCCTTGTCAAAAACTCTCAGAAAACTTACACTTGCCCATTTTCTAGCTTTCAGTGCATTAACTTGCACTGACTATTCACATGTTGCCTAATGTATCCCACCCCTTCACAGGCCCATTGTGACATTATTGCACAAATAGAATCAATAAAGTGGTAAAAAACAGGGAAATGGCCTTACCTTGGTGAGAGCTTGATACCTGAGGCCATGTGAAGAAACATGTGAAATCATATCCATTTCATTCTCTGATTATCTTAAATTCCCTTTACAACTTTAAGTCCTACAGTTCTCTATGGCTAAAGAAAAGAAAGAACCCAAAACTTGATGGTTCATTCTATATTCTTTAAGACTGTAAAGAATAAGAATAAAGAATAAAGAATAGTCTGCTTTTGTGAGTTCACAAGAACACAATGTAGATATATTGCATTTTTGTGCTAAGTTATTATTTAAGCAACAATCACTAACTATAACAACCTCTGAGAACTGTTAGATTCCTAAAGAGGTTGGTCACATGATAAATTACAGTTGGTTAGATCTTTGTGATAGTGTCAATTAATTTATTCTGGTCAAACCAGTCTGATTGTGACTATTCCTAACGGCATAATTCAGCTCACACTGACTTGCTCAGAGCATAACCTAAGCCTTTAAACTTGAAGGTTCTTCTTAACTTATAGCCTTGAGCAAAGCTACAAATCAGACACATTAAAACATTTTCATGAAATTCCCCCAGGGTGCACACAGTGCGTTTGCAGTGCTAATTTGTCCTACAAATGGAGTTTGGCCTAACATCATGTTGTGCTTTGGTCTTTATCTATGCTACCTCTGGATAGAAATGATTCATAAACATGATATTAGCTCCTGATGGCCCGATTCAAACAGCCTAAAGACTTGAAAACCAGTTGGACTGCAACTGATTAAAACATTAGGAATGCAATTGCCATGTACAGTTTTTCACTCGGCTCTTCATCAGTGAACAGCTGATGACATCAACAAAATGCACTTCATATTTAAACAATAATACATTACCTGGTTATCCAATTTCTCTTTTTTGTCCTATTCGCACGGAATTAGTATTACTTGGTGATCTCTAGTCATTTGTAATAATTGCGGAGGTTGTCTGTGATCAAATGCACCACACGAAATGCAGATGTGGGGTGGTAATTTCTAAAACCCCTCAACGGGAGCAGCAGAAAAACTAACAACAACAAGAAAACAAGGTCCTCAGATAATACTAATCGTGTACGAATAGAGAAGGATTTTACATATGAAGTTACATACTGTATATATATATACAGTATATATATTGTATATACGTACAGTATAAAGCTGCTTTATAAAAATGTCCAATGTTAAAAGTACAAACCGGATTCCAAAAAAGTTGGGACACTTAACAAATTGTGAATAAAAACTGAATGCAATGATGTGGAGA
>JAQMYL010000038.1:12745274-12768982 GCA_030014365.1 Clarias pachynema
CTCCACATCATTGCATTCAGTTTTTATTCACAATTTGTTAAGTGTCCCAACTTTTTTGGAATCCGGTTTGTATTATACAAATAGAATTTTATTGAATTTTTAAGTTTAACATTGGGTTTCACTGACTAAAAGTATACTGATGTGTAAGTGGAACAACTAGAAAAACATTTTAACGTTGCCTTTAGTGATAAACAGAAATGCTTATTTACTTTAATGAATGATGTTTGTTTTTTGATTTACCAGAAAACTTACTACTGTATGTAACCTCAGGAAAGAATTAATTACAATCTGAACAGTTTTTGAATTTTGTAACTGACAATTATACAGGTTACTAATTTGTGGGCTGTACATTGGAGTATGTGTGTAATAAAAGAGACAGTATGATAATATAGACATGTTGCTTGCAAAATATTGTTTGTTTTAACTTATTTTACAACTATGCTTTTGAAACATTGTCTACTAACAAAAACGCAACCTCTCATTCTGTGCTTAAATGCTAATTAGTGTCTTGAATGTGTGAGTTTTATTTTGGTGTTAGCTTGCTCTGTGATTAGTGTGTTAATTGCAGCACAGTGTCTCAGAGAGGCACAATAATTATCCATGCTGCTGGGCATCTACAAGCACATTGCTGGGAGCTGCAGAGAAAATGATGGACGGGAAACTGGAGTGTGAGTAGGTGTAGGTGATTTGGAAGATACTGCAGGTTGTACAAGGGAACAAATGATATAAACTTGATTTTATTATTGGATCAAAAAAAAAACCTACATTATTTTGACACATTAAGGTTGTGATTTAACGTGTGATATATAACTATTAAATACAAATTATGACACAATTGATCTCATTAAGAGAATGTTTGCAATATTTTCTTATCAAAGAAAATTTATTTTGAAAAATAAACAAATACTTAAATCTCAAATACATAAATAGATATACAAATAAATGTCAAATACTTTTTGTATATAATGTCAAATGCTATTTTTATAAATACTTTTTTATACTTTCTACATAAATTCCTGACAGGGTACACCCTGGACAGGGTGCCAGTCCACTGCAGGGCACACAAACACTACGGAGAGTTTGGAGAGACAAAGTAGCATGTGGGAAGGAACCAGAGTACCCAAAGAAATCCCATCAAGTACAGGCAAGAACATGCAAACTCTATGCATGCAGACCCAAGGTAGGAATCAAACACTCAATGCTGGAGGGGTAAGGCCACAGTGGTAATCACCATGCCACTGTGCCGCCCCAGCAGTTGATTAAATTTTTATTTGTATATGAATTTTAACAATGATCATTGTCACAAATCAGGTTTACATAATTAAAAATATGGATATACATTTTTTTTTTTAAATGTAAGGAAAAAAGTATAAATTATAATTATCAGTTCATCCCTGATGAACAAGCTGGGGAGAAACTGGCTGAGATGACAATAGGAGGAAACTTTGAGAGGAGCCAGACTTACAACAGGACTTGTAACAGGAACCCATCCTCATTACGGTGATATCAGCTATTGAGACCTTAAATAAATTCCTGCTATATCTGGGTGCTACAAGGTTGAAAGTTCATATAACAAGAAAGGTGTTTAAGTCAATAAGTCAAAGGTCCACTTTCACTGATGGTGGATCGAGTACAAAACACCACTTAAAACACAATATCATTTCAGCCCGATTTCAGCATAACTGTTTATTGTTTCAACTACTGCTGCCCTATATAGTGCTCTATATAGCACAGTCTAGATAATAAACAGTAAGGTGAGTACGTGAATAAGGGAACAATTTCAAAAACAGCACATGATCCTGCAACCTGCTGTCCTCTTTCCACTTTCCCTCTATAAATTCCAGCACACATGCTGACATTCCTGTCTCTGTTCTTTTAGGTCTTTCACCCTTCCCCCCTGTTCCTCTGATGTTTTTTCTTCACCACAATCCTGTGGTCACATCAATGTGAACACTACAGACACAACTCCCCCTTTTTCTGTGTGTGCTGAAGTCTCAGTGTTCTTAGTGGAATGTGGTGTTGTCTAGCTCCTATTCTTCTAACCATGACCTTTCACCTCTCAATGCCCAATGCAAAACACTCGAACCCAGGGAGACACTGGAAAACACACACACACACACACAAACACACACACAAACACACACACACAGAGGGTGACAAACATGCCAGTAACTGCAATGTAGAGGTGAGTGACTGTTTTTTTTCTCCCAATTACACACCTGCCCATCCCCACAGTGATATTTCTTTGTACGCATTCACTTTCAATACATTCCCATGTTAGGGTATATATAAAAAAAAAAAATTTGCCATGTCATATCTCATTGCCTTTCATGTACAATGGGCAGTTGCCCAGGGATTGTCGGAGGTTGTGAGAACCTGAAATGAAAAGAGGGGGAAAAAACAGTTTGATTGGATATAACTTTATGCACAAATGAAGTGCTGTGATTCTGATTAATTGTGATTCAGTAGGCAAAGTGGCATAGTAAAACTACAAATATTTATTTGCATTGCTAATTCTGCCATATGTTTCAGCATGGAAAAGTATTTATACTGTACTGTAACTGTATCTCAGTTTGATGTATCTCAGTTTGATGTATATCAGTACACTCCACTGAATCACACCAGTCAATCAATAGAAATTAAATTAATGTCAGCTGGCAGAAGGTTTCACTTCTGTTGGTGCCCTTGCCCAAATGAAAGCAAGAAATGTCTGAACTGAATTAAAAGATTAAAGTAATCTGCTGTTTGTTCATTTTCTGTCTAGGCAGCTAAGGAGCAGAAATAAAATCCTGTGTATTTGGAACCCTTTCATGGTTTCATGCTTTAAATGTGTATTTTATAAACCTGGTAGACTGACACACATTTTTGTGAGTGACAGAAAGTAACAGAAATTGTATAGGAGAATTTACAAACTGTAACAGGGCCTTGTATAGTAAGGACATTTTACTGATATGGGTCACTAACTTTGTTGAATCACAGCTTCACGGTCCCCAATTTGATCCATAGCTTGGATTATTGTGTGTTTCACAAGTTCCCTTTCTTGTCTATATGTGTTTTCTCCAGCCTCACTGGTTTCCTCCCAAGCACAGGTTCATCATAATTGTGTTTGAGTAAACATACACTATATGGACAAATGTATTTGGCCAAACCCATAGATTATTGAAATCAGGTGTTTCAATCTGGCCCCTTATCCCCAGTGATGGGCAATCTTAATGCTTCATTGTCCAAGACATCTTAGACAATGCTGTGCTTCTAACTTTGTGGCAAAAGTTTGAGGAAGGCCCTTGTCTGTGCAATAAGCAAGGACTATAAAAACATGGTTTGATAAGTTCGGTGTGGAAGAACTTGACTCACTCATGGAGCACCTTTGGGATGAACTGTAATGGAGGTTGCAAGCCAGGATTTCTCATCCAACATCAGTGCCTGACCTCATAAATGCTCTACAGAGCATTCCCACATAAGCATAATCTTGTGGACAGCCTTCCAAGAAAAGTGGAAGCTGCAATATATCTATATAGCTTATAGCTGCAAAAGGGCAACCAACAAAATGTAGAAATGTGTATGATGCCTCACAATGGACTCACATCCTGGCCAATGTGTAATCCTGTTCATAGAAATGTGCAATCTTCATCTCATTAATGCCAGCACAGTCTGAATGTAAAACACATATTAAAGCTTGTTATACATTGTAATTGTGATGCTTAAACATAATCCTATTATAAATATTTCTGTCAATATTCTTCTTATGTTTAGGTACAGTGATTTATTACACTGATTATCCTGAAACATGTTAAGTCATGCTGTGTGTGTGTGTGTGTGTGTGTGTGTGTGTGTGTGTGTGTGTGTGTGTGTGTGTGCTTAGATCACAGGGAAATGACAATCTGAGCTCTAAGATGTGGCACAGCACTGGTACTGTCTTTGTCATCGTTTGCAATGTTCTCTATGTTCACTCTTCACAAAGCGGCCAGCGGAGAAAGCTCTGATACACACCAGAGAATAATGCAATATTGTCCCCTTTTTTCCCTAACAATCCAGACCTTGAGTTCTTGTTGCTTAGTCTTGGAGGTGGACCAGAGCGACCTACACTTTCACAAACAAGCCAAACAATGGCAAAATTATTCTTTTTCTTCAGTCGATTCACCATGTACTATAGGGGTGGATTTAATGCTTATCGCTGTGTCAGCAGTACAGTCAAACTGTTCTGTGTGGATGTGGTTATGTCTGGCACCACGAAATTTATTATGAAAGCATTCTAATATCCCACAATAGACATTAACAGTGTAGCATCACTTGCTTGTGCTCATTAAGGTGACTGATAACACAGGAAGTGACTGGCATATGTTATATAGGAGTACAAAGTATTCAGGAAGTGTTAGGAAATTGAAAAGACACCCAATATTATTTACCTTTTTTAATTTATTTTCCCCAGTACAAAATCCTCTCCATCTGTTTGTCATAGAGTGTCACTATGTTCCTTCAACATTTTTGTTTTTAAAGCTAATTTCTGTGCTCAATTTGCCAAAAACTTTGAGGTATGATGGTAATCTGTAGAAACAGCAAATATGTCTGTGAACAATATTGAATATGAAATGGTTTTGTGTAATTTAGCTCTAACTCCTTGTCTTCTTCCTTCTTAATAAATTCGGTTTCTTAAACAGTACACTAAAATCTTTCCAGTTCTACATCCCTCCTACACACTCTCACTTTCTGTAAAGGAAATGCATA
This sequence comes from Clarias pachynema, assembly GCA_030014365.1. Classification (NCBI taxonomy): domain Eukaryota; kingdom Metazoa; phylum Chordata; class Actinopteri; order Siluriformes; family Clariidae; genus Clarias; species Clarias pachynema. The sequence goes on from JAQMYL010000038.1 coordinate 12,750,000, forward strand.
TTTCACTCACATCAGGCAGAGAGACATGTGGAGAGTACTAAACGGTACCAGATGTTCCTCTCACTGGGAACAGTGGAAGTCCAAACCCAGACGGAATCCGCAGACACTACAACAGCTTACACAAGCCGAACATTACACAACACACACAAAAACCTGAATTTTACACCCACATACACAGAATAAACTAAAAGTTTATTTAGTGAAAACGTCTTATAGCAAAGGGTCTGTGCAGATGGGAAATACATATAGCACTACTACTGTATTTAAACTCATTTGGTATATGGTTTTGGTGTGAGTGTGTGGACATAGTTACATGTTTTCCATAGAAGCATACAAAAGAAGAGGTTTCTATAATTGACGTTCTAAGAAGAGCCCCAATAGTAATCTAATGATTAGTAACATCAAAAAACCTTGAAACTTATTGTAATGCAGGAAGCAATGGAAGTATTTCATAGATATAGATAGTACTGGAAGTCAGTGTGACAACAGGAGAAGATGGTGGTGTGAGAGAGAGAGAGAGAGAGAGAGAGAGCAATAAAATAAGACAAAACAGAGAATAATACATATTTGTATTCCTTTTTTTTTTAAATCAGGCAAGTATCATGGACAGCAGTCGTTGGCGTTGCCTTGGTAGTTAAACACTAAATGGCACTAAATGGGCTTACCATAACTGTCAGATATTTTTATCACCACAAATATGCTCCTTTAAATAAAGTGAAATAAAATAGAAACAAGACTGTGTCTGATTGTGTGTGTTTACATGTCTCATGAGGCATGCACAGGAAATGGGATTGGGTGTGGTGATAATGTAGGGTTTTAAGAAGCAGAAAAAGCTCAAAATTCCAAAACTTTCCAACAGTGCTGAGGAAACAATAAGCACTACCTCTTACTTTTGGCACGCAGTGAAACTCTATCTATATATACTGTACTGCAACTTTCTGTAATACTATTAACCACTATAGCAGCTCAGCAAATTCACATAATTACTTCCACCTACCTAACTGTACAGCAGTGCTAAGTCTGTGAGTGGTTACTTTGGACTCAAGTGCAACATCACAAGACATCTACAGGTAAATTACTTTCTATGCTTAGCTTATAAATAGGATATTTATGGTTTCAGACAGAGCTCCTGTAAGATGAAAGTAAAAAGTCTTTGCATGCAAGATCCTGGGTTGCATAGGAAAAGTTCTCACTGGATCCTGCACCATACCCAACTACGTATAAAGCTCAGGAGAAGTTTCAAGTTGTAATTTCAAATTTGCAACTCGTGAAAACTAAACCACACAAAAATTGCCCCTTACCTAAAAATTTCAACTTGTCAACTCAACTTCGGATTCCTTTCCTGTTTATAGAGTGACATCAAATCAACATCGCAGAGGACACTGAAAACAGTGTAAAGTTCCCCTTCTCTACTTTTAATTTACTTTGTACTGATATTGCTTTAATCAGTTAATGTACTGATACAGAACAAGGATAAATCCATAACATTGACCATACTAATTGCTATTTGAGAAGGCAACCATGAACAATCAACATTAGAGTTGTCAAAAATGTTACTGAGCTAGCCTTTTGCTAAACTACTCATTATTGTCTGCTGAGCCTGACACAAGCTACTTGCTCTTCTCAGCTGTTACTTATATACTGCAATTTCTGTCTACAAATTTGCATGAATCGTTCATTTTTACTGTAGTAGAAAGTCTCAATAGCCACTCAGGCTGTGAACTGTGAAAGTGCTGTTAAAGAAGCTTATTATGAGTTAAATTTGCTAAAAAAAAAATAATAATAAAAAACAGAACAAACAAAAGGCATGCTTTCTTGGAGGTGTCCATGTTTTAAAAAAATTTTTTCCCACTATGCACATTAAATGTCCTAGGATGGAAAACAACACTATTACAACTTGCTAGTGATCACTTCACAAGGCACCACAAATGCAACATGGGTCGGCCTCGAGGCCTTGCTTCAGGCTCTTCGATTCACTTAAGCCACAAATCTATTCGCCAAACACACCCCACATGTCTAGCATCGCCCTTTTACAAAACTCAAACATAACTACAGTATTAATGGCAATTATATAACTATACATACCATTGTATTTTTAAATTTGTTCTCTGCCACAAGGAAACTGCATGCAGGGTACACAAGGTGACAGTTTTATGAACAATATTTCAACAACCTTAAATAGGTTCAAATATACAAACTAGTTCATATTCTGACTCTTGGGTTGTTTTGGAGAGGGGCAGAGATTAGAGATTACTAACTGTAAAGGAACCTGTGTGTCTTGTTCACACGTTCAGACATGTCCAAGAGTTTCAAAACTGTTTTCTTCAGTGCATGCAGTATACGCACACACACACACACACACACTCTTGCTTAGTCACACTAAGTGAAGCGGTGAAGCCACAGTGTACTATGAATTTAGTCAGTTCAACAATGACAGAATCAATATGCTCAGACTTGCCTATTATGAGTCAAAAAACTAAAGGGTGTATAAGAACACGATTACAGCAGCCTGCAGAGAAATCACACACGCACGCACACATATACGCATGCAGTGATACCATCAGAAATTGCTTTTAGATTCCAGCACTGAATTTCCCTGACTCAGCCCACTGCTTTGTCCCGCTCCTTTTGTCTTGTTCTGCCTCTACAGCTTCACTTGCTACTGTATGTGCTCAAATAAACAAGTTCAAAATGCTAACCACAATAATCTCAAATCAACAAATATCATTTTTATTTGGAAATTTCACAATACATCCCAGGTAGGGTTACTTTATCCTGAATGCACATAGAAAATAAATTATCATTCATTCTGCCTGTCTTGTACCTGTGTGTTATGTAAAGACGATCCTGGCTGTGTATTCCAAACCCCATAGGCCTGAGTACATTGCTAACTAATTCTGTCAGAAATAAACAGACTAGATAATTGTGGTGTTCCAGATGAGCACATTATCTGTTGGGGTCAGCCTATAAAACCAGTGAAGAACTAGTTTTTATCTTAGTGCAGGGATTCACAAATTGCAACATCACTTCTTTACAACTAGGAGATTGCTGCTTCATGCAGGGGCGTATTTGTGACTGTTTATAGTAAAACGACTGACCTGGGAGGGAGATTTTGAGTCAGTTTTAGAGTGCTGCACATGGGAATTGGTTTTATTTCAGCAAAGTGCTGAGGTTTTTAGCCTCTGTAAATACACAGCCAGGCATGTCAGACTAGGGTCTAATATTAGAAGAAAAAGCCACAGATGTTTTCACACTCAATTAACTAAAACAACATGAGAGTCATGCAAATAAAGGCAGCCCATATATGTAATGAATAAAACACAGCTGGTGTGCTGTGTGATATGATGTTACAAACTGATTATGTTCCATGAGAAGCGTGTCCTGAATGTTTTATTTCTCAGCAATTTGCTAAAAAAAAGTAATTAATTAAAATTAAAAAAAAGGATTAAAAAAAAATGTATACAATATACATTTCCCCCATTCATACTTTATTTAATGTTGTGGAACATCATGAAACAAGTTAGTTCTTAATATCATGTACATTATAGCAGGCCCCCTCATTCTTGAAGTTAATAAGATAAAAAAAATGCAGCTTTTCATGTTACAGATAAAGCATCTGTACTATGACTTTTCTTAATCACTCACTCACTCATTCACTCTCTCATCATCTAAACCGCTTTATCCTGTATTCAGGGTCGCGGGGGGCCTGGAGCCTATCACAGGAGACTTAGGGCACAAGGCAGGGTACACCCTGGACAGGGTGACAATCCATCGCAGGGCACACACACACACACAATCACACACTCATTTACACACTACGGGCAATTTTGGGAAACCCACCTAGCACGGGAGAACATGCAAACTCCATGCACACAGAGACGAGAATCGAACCTGGCCGGGAATCAAACCCGGACCATGGAGGTGCAAGGCGACAGCTATGCACCACTATAACATCAGCCTTCTAGATGTTAAATAAATGTGTATGTACAACAAACACAAAGTGTCTGCCATACAAGTCACTGTGTAAATTTTAAGTGTGGGAAAGATAACATGTAAGAGCAATTATATTTACAAAACCTAGCAATTATGTTATAGCCAGGACTATTGTCAGCCATGTTGTTACAGAAAATGAATCAACAACCTCTAATCTGAGAACTTCTATACTCTAGAAGATCTAGACTATTGGAAGAAAATTCCAGGATAAAGGACTCATAATAATAGTAATAATAATAATAATAATAATAATAATAACACTACACCTCCTATTTGTATGCATGTAACAACATGTAACAACAACTAGAACCATAACAACACTTGTTTTGCTGGTTGTGAATTTAATGGAAGTCCCCCAGCTCTGTCGCCATTTTCTGACTGTAATGCTGAACAAACTGTTGAAACATCAAAACACCACCAGTTTGTATTTGAATACAGAAGCCCATTCACAACTGCATACACTTTACAAAAGTCCTTTAACACTGTGATTTATTTTAAGGTCTTTCTTTCTTTCTTTCTTCCATCCCTCTTTCCTTCCTTTCATTGCAGTCACACAGTGAGCAGTAAGTGCTGGGTGCGTCAGTTACCTCCACCCTTCTGCTCCCACTCTACAATTAGAGTAAGTATAGCACAGCAGCTGTGTGTATATGTGTGTTAACAAGGAGTACTCTGCAGTTCAGGTGGCAGCGGATGATGATGTAACTAAGGAATTGCTGTTATAAACTAAGCATGCTAAAGGGTTAGCTTTTTATGCCCATATATCCTGAGTGTTAGTTTTACCTTAGTTTAAGTAGCCTGTAAAGGTGTAATAACTTCATTAATAATCAGCCTTCAGGTCTGTGTGCATGGAGTTTACAGGTTCTCTCAGTGCTTGGTGGATTACCTGAAGGTGCTCTGGTTTCCTCCCACATGTAGCTATTGGCATTTGATGTGCATGCTTGTGCCCTGCGATGGCTTGGCACTCCCTCCAGAATGCCCAGGGATAGGTTCCATGCCTCACAGGACCGTGTGCAGGAAGAGCAGTGAGTGCATGAGTGCATGAGTGCATGAGTGTGTCAAAAAGCATCTCAGTATGCACAAAACATCAGTCCTAGAGGTGGAGGTGGATGTGCATGCTGAGATTGTTTTCTGATTTTCAACTTGCTAAATGTCCTGTCAGCTCAAACCAGTCTGATCATTCTTCTCTGATCTCTCACATCAACGAGACATTTCAAACTGTCACTTAATTAATTAATTAAATACTTTTTTGCACCATTCTGTGTAAAATGTAGAGACTGTTGTATGTTCAAATCTCAAGCGAACAGCAGTCAAACCAGATAATCTGGCACCAACAATCATGCTACATTTCACATTTCAAAGGAACACATTTTACCCAACTGATGTAAACATTAACTGAAGCTCTTAACCTGTATCTACATGATTTTATGCATTATGCTGCCATCACATAATTGGCTGACTGTATAAGTAGCTTGTGTAAATATGCACACTTACAAACACTGAAATGAAAATGTTTTTTTTTTTAATGCTCATGCCTCACAGAACATATCATGTGTAGGTATGATTTTATTTTTTTCTCTGTCTAGATTTGATACATTTGATGACTAGTTTTAAATACACAAATGCTTTTTGATGCTATTTTACTTATTGATCCTATTTTCATTTTCTGCTCTGCTGTGCATTTTGTATACGCACATTGTGTCACTCGGACTTGCAGTTCATTCATGTTGTTTAATCCTTGTCTCACTCATGTGCATGCACACTGATGCTCATTTTCTCCTGTCTGAATTCTGGAATGAATGAAGGCTGTGCTTTAGTCATGTATTACACACATAACACAAAAAAAAGAAAAAGGAAAAAAAATGTAGCTGGAATCCAGATTGCACACATGATGGAAAATGACCTATTAACCAGGAGTCTTCTAAACCAGTGGTTCTCAAAACTGGTCCTGGAGGACATCACCTTTTTTAAAAATGTTGTTATATGTCCAGGGGATACGCCAGGGGAGTCGAGCTTCTACTTTCTGAACTCTGAACAACTACGTATCGAAACTCAAACACAAATCCATCTGGGTTAAATATTTACTTGGGGCTGTTTTTTCACTTTTTACTCCATCATGTTCACACGATGACATCATAGTGAACCACAATCCTCCTTGAAAACCTAACTAATTTTTAAGTACTTAGTGCTATATATAACTTTTATGCTGAATTTACCAACAATTGAAAAAGAAAGATTTAAAAATATATATTTTTAGCAATTTCACATTTTTTTTCTTGTTTTTTTTCTAGGCCAATTTAGTTTGGACGGGACTACATTTAGTATACGAGTCGCGTAAAAACTACAAAAGGATCTATCTAAGTTATCCATCAGGGCTACCCCTCTCCCCCTCACTTACATTAAAGATGCAAAAATAATCAGTAGAGTGCACATAAACTTCAGTTGTACATAAGTTTGCCTTTTTCATAGAATACTGTGCTGCTAGAAATACATATGAAATACACCTACTCATGCATGTGAAAACAATTGCACTGTGTACACTCTTCTCTGTCATTCCTACACACTTTTCGAACACTAGGGCTTCACAAGTTGCTTACACTACCATGGAGATATCAATCATTCAGACGTGCCCAAATAGTTCTGATAAGGGCAGAAGTTAATTTGTGTTATAGCTTTTAGTTATAACAGCTATAAACTGTGGTTAGGGATAGAGTTCTTAAATATACTGTATCAGTGGAAAACAGCAATATTGATACATGTTTCAAAATGGGTTTTAACATTTAAAATGATGTTATGGCTTTAATAATCGTCCTCTGATGTGACTCACATTAGACTCAAGGAAAACACTCTGAATTTCATTGTTTATATAGTTAATGTCCATATATAGTACTTTATAGGTAAATGTTGAACAGCATGGCCATTTCTTCTGGGTTTTCTTTTAAATATAAACTAAGTATATTTGTGTTTGACATAAAAAGATGAAAATGAAATGATATATTAGAATTTCTGAATGAATGACTCAATAATCACTACCATTCTGGCTTGATGCTTGCTGGTTTACTGTAAAATATTGTAGATCCCTGGATTCTTTGTATATCAAAGCTCTGTGGATTAGTGTTTACCCTGTGTGGCTCTGTGGAGTCTCAGGCCTCTATCTGGCTGGCTTTAGTGATAATTGTCATTGCTGATAACTGATGGAAGTTTTAACAACATGAATATCTAAACAGCAGCTGCATAACCCTGAGTCATGTGGCAAACAAGTTTCGCTTTTTAGAAAGCTAATAGACATCCATTGTGTATGTGTATCCATTGTGTTGCTTGTGTTTTATCAGTTTTTTCCTGTCTTTGCTGGTGCATGACAGGTTTATAACACTGCTGCACAATACAGTGGAGGTCAGTCCAAACAAACACATGTGATGAGTGAGCTTAGTAAGCCCTGGGAATAGCTGAAGGGTTTGGCAAACAAGTGGCATCTCTGTTTTATTCGACATGTCCCCCTAGTCTAAACACATATACTGGGTGTGTGAATTTGCATGCTTCTGTCCCAATTCTTGATGATGTACATCAACTCTCCTCTTGCTAAATATATGTACTTTCACAAGGTTGTGACCTGGAATTGTCTCATTTTGTTTGTTTATTTTTCATTAGTTCTTGTTTCTACCCCTCCTCCAACTTTCTACCCCTCCACCGCTCCCTCTCCATCCCTCAGGGTGTAGGCTTAATCTTTCACCATCTGTCCTGCAGAAATATCTGAGGACAACAGCAGGGCAACAGATCCTGTAGTTGGGTGCAATAGAGCGAGGGTTTGTGATGTGTGCATGCTTGTTTGTGTACAGTGTAAATGCCAAAGGTGGGAATTAAGCTAGGTTATGTGACTGAAATTTTCTGGTGCCTTATATCTCTGTTCCGGTTAACTCCCTCTGACCTCGTTCTTATTTGCGCTGCAACTTTGATAGGCATTAGCAGATGTTCCACTGATGTATTATTGACAGTACCAGTTTACTTGATCACATTCTGCAATATTTAGTTCAGTATTGAGTGTCAGAACCAGAATCAACAATTTGTACCTACAATACTGCATTTGTGAATTATATGATTGTGCTACGAATTTCCCTAATTTGCTAATGTACAATGTATGCAAAATTAATTAAATACTTTTCAAATACTTTTTAAAATACAAAATACTTTTGCAAATTGTCATGCTCAAATCACATGTTATTGTAATTTTTATGGCCTTCACATAAAAATCAACTGAATATTTTTTGCTTGAAAAAGAGAAGTTACAATTTACTTTTTATTGTATATTCATAAGATAGAACATTAATTAATTTTTACAGTTTAGTCAGTATTGATTCGTTAATGATTTTATCCATTTTTTTGGTTCTCCTTCTAATTGTGGAAGCAGATCCACTAGTCACTCAGAGGCTCAACACTGTTCTATACATTACTGTATGTCCAACGCACAAATGATCAGATGCCCCCTGGGTCTGCACATCACACTCATTTGCTCTGCTTTGAAACATGATCTACAATTTTAGAAAGCCCATTCTAACAACTACTACAGGGAAATATGCTCCATGCTACCTTTGTAAAGCTTTTAGCTCTGCACTTAAATAGGACTGCTCTCTAGGGTGTTTTCAAAGACTGAGGGATACAGAGAGCTCACACCTGTGCATTCTCAGCAAGATCAGCAACCACAGACTTCAGCAAAATTTTAGATTAACTTTCACATGCTGTATTGATGTTTTAGACCACATTAATGTGTTACACAACATAGCCTGTGGTAAGCCTCTGTTGGTAACATGAAAGTGATCCATTTATTTATCTAAAGTAAATATATCATCCACTGGTCATCAGTTTGTCACCATTCTGCTAATAGGGAAAATGTAAAAAAAATAAAAAATACACAGACAACAGAATGTTGCAACAATGGATTTGTTGATCCAAATAAAACAATATATATTTTTTTATATATATAAAGGTCTGAAAGTTAAGGTTAATGCTTAGTTTATCTCAAGTTTACCACACCCTGTCTCAAATCTGAGATCAAAATCTTCTGGTTCTTCTGGTGCACAATCATGTTGAAATAGGAAGGGGCCATCCCCAAACTATTCCCACAAAGTTGGGAGCATGAAATTGTCCAAAATATCATGGTATGCTGAAGTATTAAGAGTTAATTTTACTGGAAGTAAGGGGCCAAGCCCAATGACTTTAAAACAACCCCACACCAGTTCAAACATGACTGCACACCAGTGCACAAAGCAAGGTGCATAAAGACATGGATGAGTGAGTTTGGTGTGGAAGAACTTGACTGGCCAGCACAGAGTCCTGACCTCAACCCGATAGAACACCTTTGGGATGAATTAGAGTGGAGACTGCAAGCCAGGCCTTCTCGTCCATCAACAGTCTCCGCCCTCACGAATGCGCTTCTGGAAGAATGATCAAAAATTCCCATAAACCCACTCGTAAACCTTGTGGAAAGCCTTCCCAGAAGAGTTAAACCTGTTATAGCTGCAAAGGGTGGGCTAACATCATATTAAACCCTATGGATTAAGAATTGAATGTTACTCAAGTACATATGAATGTGAAGGCAGACGAGCGAATACTTTTGACAATATAGTGTATATTAAAAAAATCTTTAAAAGGTAGGTTTCACACTAACTGTGGTAGTAATTCCTAGGTTTTTTTTTGTGGTTAGATATCACTCGTGGTTAGATAGTGGTTAGATTACACTGTAGTTGGCACATGATTTCTGAAGAGACCAAGCAATTTTTATGATTTTTCTTCTTCTGACTGGATTTTTTTTTTTTTTTTTTTTTTTACACACCATTCTGTGTGTATGTGCATAATTTTATACGTAACTCCTCTTCCTCATGATTGGCTGGTTAGTTAACCGCATGGATGGGTTATGTGTTCATATTAGTATGCCTGATGAGCGTATACATCAGTACATATACTTAGGTACTTAGTGCAACCTGAGCGCATGTGACACATAGCGATCTGCTTGTACTCAGTCCCTTGTTTAACAACAGCAGCGTTTGTTGAAGTCCCCAAGAATCCTGGCCAACAGGGCAGAGCTCACTATTTAAGCATAATGAGGGGTATGAAAAAGTCAAAACTTTACGTCTAACGTAAAAACTAACTAAACTGATCAATCCTTTACATTCGTGCAGTTTCCCCAGGTTACACTGCTAATACGGAAGGACGGCGCCATGTCTCCCCAAAATCCACGCTGCGCTGCTCCATTCGGGACGAATGGAATGACAAGCAGCCGTGGACTCTACCACACTGCGCTGTTTTGGGGGGAGGATTAAATAGCGCCGCACATGGTAGTATTGCCTTGTTTGTTTGCTTAGCGAAAACAAAAACAAAACACTATCACTTTTTTGACGATCTCAAGTGGAAATATGGTCTAAGATTATGAACCGGTTTATTAGTCTATATTTTGTCACCCTTTCCTGCGGACTTGGCACATTCCGCTCAGCAGCTCCACATGTATCGTAACTTGTTACCTCTCCAGAGCGCACTGTGCCCGTCCTCACCCTGATGCGTTACTGTTCTGTGGAAAGAAGGAAAGAGAGTGTTTGGGATTATAGCGGATAAATCACGATTACGGAATTGGTTGGTCCATCTTAACAGAAAAAGGTGAGTTTTAGTACCGATTTTACTATTTGCTTTCATAATGTGCTGTTGCAGTGTGTGTAATGGAAGAAGGAGGAGGAGGAGAAGAGGGGGCAGCCCGAGCGACGCTGGAACAGTTGTTTCCCCACATCTGAACATTCAACGTGGCAATGTTTAGACTCCGCTACGTGCATGTTAATTAAAACAGGATAGGGTTATTTTTTGTAAGGGTAAAATCTTGAGTTGAGTTAGTCTGAGCATCTTCATGCAGTAACAAACCAAAGGCCAACTGTGTTTAACGCCAGACCAAGAGGGGGTTTGGACTGGAGCAGTTAACCAAACAAATGTGTCACCGCACACAAATGTGGAGTTTTGAGTTGGCAGACTTTGGCATTTCTCGTGAAACCGAATACACTGGTTTTCAACGTGCACTCAAAAGTTGTATTGTTTGTGCCTGTTTAAGAAAACCAGTCTGTCTTCTCTTGGAAACGTGAAACGCGTCGGGCTGGCTCTCTCCACCTGCGCGGCTCTACTCCACATCCGCTAGCAAAAACTCTCAATGCGTTTTTAATTGGATAAAACCAGGAATCGGGTCTCCAGGGGCCGCCCGCCCGCCTGCGTGCTCTCAGTGTTTTATTGCCGGGGCGGATACATTTATATTATCTCGTTAATTTCCTATACGGCACAATTTACTCTACTTCACAGCCAAAAAGGTTTATTTCTGGTTTCAATGTTCAGCTGCAGTATAACACTGGCAGAGAATAACACTTTCACGTTGTTCTACCGTACAGTACGTCTCATCCTGTGTGTTTACACTTCACGATTCGGCTTCAGATCTAATCTCTCGCTTGTGGCTCGTCCATTCCAGCGTTGGGATTCAGGAATGTTCACCATTTCCTCTAAAAATCCCAACGCTAACACTTTACAAACAACAAATCTCAACACTGCTCTCTGTAGACCCGTACTGTATGTGTTTAATCTTGGTCATCTTTTTCGTGTTGTAACCATAAACACATCGCTATTTGTATGTGGGCGAGTTTAAGAATGCAGTAAAAACTGTTTTTTTTTTTTTTTTTTGGGAAGATTTTTGGAAGCAGGCCTTGCAGCTGTTTAATCATCACCTTAATTAGAATGAAACAGTGACATCCTCATCCTGTCAACATCCTCGATTTCCTGCCCCCCCCTTAAAGCTGTCCAGTCAAATCTTATTTTTCTGGAGTTTAACTTTACACCATGCAATCAACTTGTGGTAATGAATTTTTCCTTACTGGTCATTGCACCTTTATGGAGTTAGTGCTGATTGAGTTTGATAAGACATTTATTAGCTATATGATCATTTTGTTTTGAGTAGCCTGAAAACATTGTGATCTTAACTGTAGTATATGGGGGAGCTTTCTGTATCAGGCAGACTTTGAGTGTATTGACTTTTTAGGAAACATCGGAGGATACTATGTAATTTTAGATGAACTGTATTGACTAAAGAAGCAGTGTTATGTCTAATAGGAGAAATAACATGAAATCTTGCTCACTGATTGACCTTGGCATTAAGTTACTGTGTCAATATAGTGTTCTTCGACATGTTTGTGTTAGAAGCAAGGTGGATTGTATGTATTTTAGGTTACAAGTGAATGGGAGGTGCTGGTATGACTTCGGGTCAATACATGGCTAAAGGTGAATTATATCGTGTATGTTTGTATTCTCAAGTAGATGTGTAGATACATACAAGAGATGCTGGAATACCATATCTGTTATACTGTGTAAAAGTTCCAGTAATGCTAGATTGCCTGTGCGTGTGTGTGGGTGCATGCTGTGATATCCACCTGTGTAAGAAAGCATGCAGGAAGCGGGTCATTCCCCGTCCCCCCTCCTTTTTCTCGCTGTTCCATTTTTCCAGCCACAGGATGTTTTTCTTTGTTGCACAGGCCTTCTTTTGTGTTTAAAAATGCTTTGTGTGTGTGTGTGTGAGTATGCACATTTATGCATCATGTATATTATATGTTTGGTAATTATGTTTCATTTTATAAGACATCTTAAGCCAACTAGTGTTTAAAAGAAAACACATACAGGTTTGAACCAATCAGGTGCCTTGTATGGTGTGATGGGGGATTTAAGCCAACACAGACTGTGTTTGGCTCAAATGGAGCGTAACAAACTGTTTTGTGACTGGTGTTTTAGAATGTGGCACTGTGCTGTGATTCACTGTGATTTTCTAGATGTTGGAGTTTACTATGGAAATATATGTATGTTGAAAAGTTATATTATACATAATCCTTTTAGTGATTTAATGGTTGTCAGTAAGAATTATCCTTGTCTTTTAAAATGATTAATATTTGTATGGCAGTATCATAATCTTTGTATTTACAGTATCATACGGTTTACCTAAAGGGCAATAAAAATGAATATATATAGCATGTATATTCCACTAAAGCTATAAACTGAGCAGCCTCAGTACTAAGCACATTACACAATTAACTTGTTTGCAAGGTGTAATATGAACTTAATGCTTACTGTGCTCACTGAAATTGTTTATCAGAATTCTATATATATAAAAAAAAAAAAACAGTTCATATCAATGGCTAAATGATGCTGTTTAACCCTTTAATTGGCAATATGTCCTGGACTCCTTTCTTCGTGAAGATGAAGCCATGTGGTAAAAACATAAAAAACCCTGCAAAAATCCCCTTTTGTCTTTCAGTTATCCAGAGTCACCAGTTTTGAATTAAGTCTTACATTTGACTGTAACAAGTTAGTTCTTTCTGTGAGCTTGATTAAGAGAGTTGCTTTGGTTAGTGGTTTTAAGACTGGTGTTTAAGTTGCCTCATTTATTGTTGCTAATTGCATGTGTAGTGTGTCTGAACTGAAAGCCAAACAGGAAATCTTATGTTCGCTCAACAAAAAAAGGAAGGTATGACTATTACTACCATCCTGTTATCCTGCTGCAAGACAAGAGAAACAACTCCATAGCTTCAGAGTTGGCTAACATGTTAAACTGAATGAAAACCGTTAAGAAAATATTACAAATACACATTGGTCAACCACAACACTAACACCACCGCAAGGTGAACTGAATAGCATTTATTATTGATTACATACCAGTAAACTGCTCACAGGATCATGGGCACACAAGGCTCATCTATGCCAGTGGGGACCAAGGAGGGTCCAATCCCACAGAAAAGCCAGTATAGCACGATGGACACGATAGAAAGACATCAGAACACTCAAGGTATTACAGCCTGCTGTGTATGGGGCTTAGCAGGAAAATAGTTAATGGCCTCCAAATTCCCCAGGTCTAAGTCCGACTAAGCGTCCGTGGAATGCGCCAGACAAACAAGTCCGATCCACAGGGATCCCACCCCACAACCCGCAGCACCCAAAGGATCGGCCACTAACTTCCCAGTACCAGACACCCAGCACACCCCCAGAGGTCTTGTGGAGTCGTGCCTCAAGGGGCTAGAGCTGCCCCAGTGGCACAATGGGAACCCTCATAATATTGGGATTAATGTTTTGCATTTTAATGTTATGGCAGATCAATGTATACAGTACAAACAAGGCAGCTTTTAGAGAGCTATAGTGATCAGCAATTCTCGCAACTGACGTTTAGTGTACTGGCAATCGTTTAGTACAGGTGCATGAATATCTACTGTTTAACAGTAACTTGGGATGGGCCATAATACAATGTAGAAACAATCCTTTTCTTCGAGTATTGTGTGTATCCTGACCCAACCCCAATAACTAGATTAAAGTTTGTTTTTCTACAAATTACATAACGTTCACTGTCTGATGATTAGATTTTGCAAATACATGTACATTTGTATGTCCTGTATATGCATTTTGGTGATATTTAAAGGCTAATAGCTGTATCAGGGTGTAATTTATCAGGAACAAAAATGTGCTGCTTGAAACTGGTCTGTTTTTAATTCCAGTACATTTAGGTTTGTATCTTTTAATGTTGATTTTATATGTATTATAGGGGAAATCACCAAGACGGTGTTTGTTTACATTGTGTGTGTGTGTGTGTGTGTGTGTGTGTGTGTGTGTGTGTGTAAAAGAATGTGTTTGGTGGAGGGGGTGTCTCCTTGGCTGCTTAGGACGGGTACCACAGGGTGTCATCTATGGCTTGCTCGTTTTATCTAAGCGTGTTGGGACATGTTAATTCGACTCGCACATTTTTTTTCCATTATTTCCTCCCCCTCTTTCTTTCTCTTAACCTCTCCCTCTCTGATCCACATGGTTGCCAGATGTCTTGGTATTAAGTCACATGTTCATACTTGGCTGCTTTATTGTTAGTAGAAGAGCAGGGAGAAGCTGTGACTAAAACGTCCCAAATACGCAAGCTCATCTGTAGCACTGGTTTCTCTTTGTGTTCTTTGTGTTTTTTCTGTGACATAATTTAGGCTGGCTTCTAACTAAGGATATCAAAGTAATAAAGTTAACAATGATGACAATATTTAAACTACAGACTATGGAATCAGTAATGTGGGTGTATATACTGTGCAGTGAGTAAATGTGTTCATTGATGGATTCTTAAGCAAGGAGTTGATATAAAGTCATCAGCTGTAAGTTATGTCTTATTGAATCCATGGTGACAAAACCTATAAAATCTTTAATTAATGTGCTGACCAACGTTAAGTTTCCTGGTTGTTCACATCACAAATTTGTCTAAATTTACATTTCAGCCAATATGAGTCAGTGATAAGTTTCAACTTGTGATTCCTTGGATTCTGTTAGAGCCAAGACATAAACATCAGAAGTATTTGTCAGTCTGTAATCGTCAAAAAGCCAACATGGAATAAAGATCAGCAAGGCTTGTCCACTGATGTGACATTGAATACAAGGTTAGGGGCAGCTATAATAACTCTGGAGCTTTTACAGCAATATAGGACACCAGTGGATGCTAAATCAGATTAACTTTGTTTCCATTTATATTTAGAATTTGCCTCATTCTGTTTAGGGGTGTTCTGAAGATCTGAAGCCTATCCTGTGGGTTCGAATACACCCTTAATGGGATGCCCAACCAAAATCTATAGCCTGTTTTTATAATACGATGAAGAACATGCACATCTGCGAAGGAGAGCCTTTAACAGATTGGATAGTTGTAATGTAGAGTAAAAATTGGCCATCAGAGAATATACAATCAGTGAAATATAAACCTGAAAAAATCAAGACATACAAGAAGCAGAATGAATATTACTTTATTATTCTTTATACCACATATCCTGTACAGGGTCCCGGGAGATCCCAGGGGACTCGGGCACTAGGCTGGGTACATCCTGGACGGCACTAACACATACACACACTCGCACTCTCACCCACACATTAGAGCCACTTTGGAAATGCCAATTAGCTTACCCTGCATGTCTTTGGACTGTAGGAGGAAACTGGAGTACCCAGAGGAAACCTACTAAGCATGGGGAAAACATGCAAACTTCAAGGTGGGAATTGAACAGTGCTCACCACTATGCCATCATACTGCTCTAGAATTAATATTAAGAAGAGGTAAAACCTCAATAACAGAAAAAACTCTAGAAACCAGATGAAATGGATTCTGCTAGAATTGAGTGTTGGCTCCAGTCTTACTCCATATACTGTCTTATTTACAGTACATTCACCAAACCAAAAGGCACCAAGCAAGTTCAGCTTATTGGAAATGGCAGATTTTATAACAAAGTTTCAAGAATATTTAGTGCAAGTGCCATGTGTCTGCAAATATTGATCAATGTCAGATTGGCACATTTCTTGATAGTTCTTTATATGAACACAGAAGCTGTCCTGGTATCAAATTGCTCACTCCTCCACTGCAATCAGAAGTTCAAAAGCTGTTGATCCTTACTTGAGAAACCAACAAGGGAGTTTGGGAGTGAGGTCATTTCATCAACAAAGCAGCTTAAGGCTGGAGTTTTAATGATGAATGTGAAGGTTTTAATATTTTCATTGGAAACAGTTAAATGTTATTTTTGGAGAAATATTACAATTTGGAATCAATGGCTTTTATGGGGGGGGGCGGCAAGCCATCGAGAAGTTCAGAATTGTTCCTAGTGGGCCTCTCCATTTCTCTCCATATGGGCCAGCCAGTTTTGCTTGGATTTATTATAAATAGATTTTAGAGAGTGTGGGAAAGGTGCTGCAGAGATTTTATGTGAAAAGAAGAAAAGCTTTTTTAGTAGATTCAGCAAAATATACAAGAAAAATTGCATAATAATGAGTTCAATTTTCTGGTCTAAATCAAGTGCTGGTGATTTTAATACTCGGAAGAGCAACATTGAGCTAGCAAGTAATTAGGAACATAGCGTAACTACTGTAGGCATGCAAGGTTAAAGAAATCCTACAGTTTACATTGTTTTGTCTGTAATCATTGATTTGGTGAGATGGTCCTTTGATACTACAGTAAATATTCAAGTTTCTAATTAACTAGCCAGGCTTCTTTTTTTAAAAAAACTTACTTCCCATGGGATCATTCTGTGGCCCTCATATTGCATACAGCACAATAATTTTGTTAGATCTGATGTTAGTATTGGGAGCACAAGAGCTTACTGATAAAATCACAGCTTGACCTATGTATTTATTTATATTATTTTGGATACATGTACATAGAAGTCGAAAGCAAATTCCCAGGCTGATGTTTGTTTCCATTCCACTTCAGGTCAGAGAAGGAAGCTCACTTTACATGTCATTGAAATAAACCTGGAGCTACATTCTTAATGTTAACAAATCTTTCTTTATATAGCAAGATGTTCCAAAAAAAAAAAAAAAAAAAAAGGCAGATGGCTACCCATATTTTATACAGTATATACAGTATACCGCAATCAAAAACTTGTGACCGGGTCAGGGACACCTTGTTGTGTATGGAGCGTAGCAGACAGAGTTCAAGGGTGTTGATCTGGCCTCCAAATTCCCCAGGTCTCAATCCGATCAAGCATCCATGGGATGTGCTGGACAAACAAGTCTGATCCATGGAGGCCCTACCTTGCAAATTACAGAACTTAAAGGATCTACCCTAATGTCCTGGTGCCAGATAACACAGGACAGAGGTCTTGTGGAGTCATGCCTCAAGGGATCAGAGCTAATTTAAAACTAAAGATGGGAATTACCAGGCACCTCCCGATACAATAACAAGACCTAGGTGCCGATTCTGTTAAAATTGTGATTCTCTAAGGATAACGATTTTATAAATATCCCAATTCACAATTAATTTAAACATTTAAAAAAGGTTCATAATTAAATGTGGCGTGTTCCTTATAACATTATTTTCCAAGCCAAGGGCAGCATTTAAGCAATACAAACTAACTTTCAAGAGTTTAACATTTAACTTCAATTTAAAATTTTATTATTATTTTTTTTACACTACGCAAAAGAAGCCTAATTTTTATTGAGCAGTTCGTATCTATGACAAGCACCAAAGTTATTATTTCTAAACAAACTTGGCAAATAATTCACCCCTACCACCCCTACTAAAATGTGTAAATAGTTCAGAGTGTACTACTTCAGGATTATAAAGAAACGGTGACATTTTACCTCCTCAAACGCCTCCAAAGTCTCAAAACTCAACTTGACAGTGAGCATGGAGGTTGAGTGGCTGCGAGCACGTGGGTGCATGCAGCTTTTAACACAGCCATGCGGGGCTTCGAATGCACGCGATTTTTGACTAGTGCTTGCGGTGTTTTGAGACTTGTGTAATGAGTGGGTTTGAGACTTCACTGGTCATGGCCCATCAAACTGAAAACTTTTTGGTCACTGTTCGATCAACTGGTTTATCTCAATAAATGTCAGAATTATTAACAAAAAAAATAATACAATGAAACCTCGGTTTGCGAGTGTTCCGCAAGACGAGCAAAGATTTTTAATACATTTTGACTTGGAAAACGAACAAGTCTTGGTTTACGAGTACTGAGTATCATGTATCATGCATGTGCTTCTTGTTTTGACGCCGAGCGTCACGTGATCACAACTGAGCCAACGGATTTCTCTCTCTTGTGCTGCGGAATTGTGGGTAGTCGTCTCCCCTGCTGGGTCTTAGTGTGCGTCTCTCACTGGTATAATCAACACCCGTGCATGCGTGTACTGTTTACTATAACACTGTGAGCACGTGTGTGTGTGTGTGTGTGTGTGTGTGTGTGTGTAAAACATATTTTATTTTATGGTTGTATGCGTGTGTGTACACCGCGTGTGTAAAGCAAAAGCAAGTCTCATTAGAGAGGTTTTCTCTCTCTGTATCAGCCTGCTCTTTGTGTGTGTGTGTGTGTGTGTGTGCGCGCACACGTCATTGGACACCGTGCCACCCACACACACACACAGACTCCTCCTACTTTCACCTTCACAGACACACACACACTCTTTCTCTCTGCTCTACACAGAAACACTGCTCTGTCGCGATT
>JAQMYL010000038.1:12778765-12793912 GCA_030014365.1 Clarias pachynema
CGCCTGAGCAAACTTTTCTCAGAAGACCTTTATTTATTGAGTCATGCGACCACGGTAGTATTGAAAAAATTTGCTATCGCGGTACGACGGTATTTACAATATTGTTACATCCCTACATGTCATATTTGTTGACACATTTTATACTCTATGACATAAAGGTAGGAAGCTGTAGTTTCCATTTTCACTGGGGACAGTACCATCGACGGCGCTCTATGGGTTAAAAGTTCATTTAATTAGCATTTGGATTAGAAGTCTAGAATGTTGAGGGGTACCTTTTCTTAGACGATTCGCAACCACATCTTTTTGAACTGCTGCTCTCCCACCACGAGGGGCCGGAATGGAACATTCTAAGGAAAGCATTATCTGCTGTGCATGTTTAATACTGTACTGTATATAGCTTAAAATAAAGGTTTACATTAAAACAGCCTTAAAAGTCCCTACTTATTTCTAGATAATTTTTTTCACTATATATTTTACAAAACTTTAACATAACTACATACAACGGAATGACTTATATTATCCTTAACAAAAAGAAACTTGATTTTTGTCTGTTAAATTTCTTAATTTTAAAAATCGGGCGATGTGTGTATGTTTTGTAGAGAAGAAGCAGTATCGAGAGTCATATATAAGTGATGCACTGGAGTTGGACATGGATCAGCTGGAGCAGCGATCTCGTGCTAGCGGCAGCAGCATGGGCAGTGTTTCACGGCAAAAACGTTTTTCACGTCACTCCACAACCAGCCACAGCAGCTCACACACGTCAGGCATCGAAACCGACAGCTTCCGTACCCCAGCGCACACACCACACCGGCCACTCCGCTCGCACTCCTCCTCCAACACCAGCCATGCCAGCACACACACATCCGGCATTGAGAGCAGCGGCAAGGAGCGAGGCCTGGATGATGATGGTATGAGTCGCACACCCACAGAATTCAGTTTTTATTGCTATTATAAGCCTATAGCTTTGTCCAGCTGCCTATTTAAAAATATCAATCAATTAATTCTTGGAATAGTGCTTGGTAAAGATGAAATATGAGTGTGCGCTACCTGGCATCTAAGCCTAAGCGCAGTGGAGCACCACTAAATGTGAAAAACCACACCTGCGTAATCTGCACGGTTGATTTAATAATGCGTGTTTACTGTTTGTGCTTCTACAGAGATTGAGATGTTGGTCGATGACCCTAAAGACTATGAAGAACTCACTGATTTAGCATTGGAGCTCAGTCAAGACCTTTGCATTCACATCACTGAGGACATGCTAACATCTGCACAAAGCAATGGCTATTCAGGTACTAATACACACATGCATAATTCTGATTTACAACAAAAAAGGAATTGTGATAGATATGAAGATATGAAACATTAGACTTTTAATTTAAATGATGCTTGTGTGCGGTTTTATGTTGTGCTGACAAAGGAAACTGCCATCTGGCTGTGGCACTGATGAAACAGAATGTTCACTCAATATCATTGTTTAAAAATGCATTGCAATTAAACATTGGGCAAAGTTGCTACTTGAAATTGTGGCGCCTAAAACACATAAAAGTGCCTATACAGCTATTTGGCTTTTATTGTAATCTTAATCAGGTAAAAAGGTGGCAAAAATAACCAAATTCTTTATTCACCTAAGCACATGGTATAATCATCCTTAGTTTTTTAAATTGGAAAAATTCCAGCCTCTTGTTATATGAGGTTATGTAACATAAGAAACATAGGAAACACCTGTGCCTGGATGTTTGGGTGGTAGGCTTTTATTTTTTTTTGTAGCTATTAGGCAACAATGCCAATTCTGCTATTTTGAAACATTTTATATAACAGCAAAAGATCAAAGTGATAATTAATAATGATAATGCTATTGATGTGCACACAGGATTAGTTGTGAAGGAAGTAAGCTCATCAACTTCGAGTTCCTCTGAGACCGTGGTGAAGATGAAAGGCCAAAGCATCGAATCACTCCCTCAGGTCAAATTCGCATGTACACCCCAACATCTCATCTCCTGATCATATCACAAGGGCTCTTTTTTCATTATGGAGTTGTAGTTCAAATATTGTACTGTAGTAGTCATTTCTGTATTAAATCAAAAAAATGTTTGTGATCTTCAATACATTTTGAGGATTTCCTTAAAGTTTCTAAAACATTTAAGTTTTGAACTACTACATTTGCTTCTCCTAGATATTAAATGAACAATGCTCATTTGGGAACCATTTCAATTTTACACAAAATGACATGGCCATTAACATCAATATTTAATATAAAGAAATATGAATCTTTAGTGTATGTGTACATTCACCAATGTTTTTCTCCCTCCAACATAATCAAGTATTCCAGAATTTATTGAACGTCTATCAAAATATTGAGACATCTCACTCTTTAGACTTTTTACCTGTGTTCTTATTTGCTTTGTGATTGTGTATTTATTATTCAGATGGTGTCTGGCAGAAAGTCTCAGAACTCCACCGACCGACACAGCCAGTCACTGGATGATATCCGTCTATACCAGAGGAATTCCCCAGAGTGGGTGGAGTCTTGTCAGGACTCTGCCCACAGTTATACATTTGGTTGCGTGGAGGAGCTTAGCAATGGTTACCAGGGACTTGCAGAACAGCGGGCTGGGATCTGTGATGACCAACACCCTTTTCCCATCAAAAGAACCAACAAGTACTTCTCCCTGGACTTGACCGCAGAGGAGGTTCCTGAGTTTGTGGTGTGAAAGAGGGAGGATAATCAAAACAAAGAAAAAAAGATGAAAGACATGACTGAGGATATATATATATTTTGTGTGTGTGTGTGTGAGTGCGAGTGAGGGAGATCGAGAGAGTATAAGGATTATAATGTAATGAAGCTGCTGAATTTCGGACGAGAAAGGGAAACTGCAGTCTGTCTCAGCTGCTTTAGCAAAATGTGAACATCTCTGTGTGTGTGTGTTTGTGTGTTGCATGCCAGACAGAATGAGAAGTTCCATTTCATGTTCATTGTGTTGGGCTTTTCTGGGGCGTATATTTTGTTTCTACTCTATGACACTAGAAGGACAGTACAAGTCTGTGAGGTTGTATTGGTTTCTTTGTGCGAGTACGTATGAGTGTTTTTGATCGTACTATATGAGCTATTAACCAAAGATGAGCCGTTTTCAGTGTTCAATAAGCAGCTGAACATACAAGCCATATCATAATACTTACAGTAGTGGACAGGAATGGTACTAGCATATATTTACATTTCCAGGCAAAGTTTGGACACACTAAATGTGTATTTTTCAGCATCTTAAAGGTATTTTGATTAATGCCAATGTTTGAATCTGAATTCTAAAACAAATGTAAATAGTAAAGCTATAAATCTATTTCTGAATATATTTTTAATACATATTTCTTTGTTTGGGGTAAATTGTTTCAGTCTGAACATTAGTGAATCAAACAACAAGTGCTCAGCTTATCTGGGAGCATTTAGAAGAACTGGGTGAAGCTTATACACAATGAAGCTAGTTGAGAAGATGCCAAATTGTAGTATTTTTGATGTTTCTTGACCACTGCACAATTCCATATGTGTGTTATTTTTAGTGTAAAATAGAACACAAAAAGAAAAATGAGCAGGTGTGTCCAGACTGTTGTCTGGTTTTGTGTGTGTTTTGTGTGTAATATGTGTATTCTGGTGCTGGCTGCTCGAAGTGAACCACCTATGCCTTTGTTACACTATGCAAGTTTGAGACTACTGTTTGTTACTGGTAGTCTCCCAAGTCTCTCATCTGTGCACCAAGTACATTTTTACTCCTATGCCAAGGATACAAGCAGAGACGGTTACTAACTGGGTGGTCCCACAGCTTTTAGTGATGCTTGAGAAGTTCCTGCTCTAATGTTTAACCAAACCTAGTTGTGGTGAGTTGCACAGATGCAATCATGAATTTGTCTTCTTTAATCCTCTCTATAATAACCAAACTACAGGTTTCTTGCATTTTAAGCCCGAGGGGGCAGAATATTGATGTCAGAATACTGAACTGGTGAGCTTCTCCAAAAACAAACATGGCACAAAAATGTGTGTAATCACCACTTGACCAATGATCATGCAAAGCTGTAAAGTGGGACAAAATAGAAATGGAAAAAAAAAATCACCAGATTTAAAATTCTAGCCATAGTGATTTTTAGATTAGGAAGAATCCTAAAAAGCCAAATTGTGGTTTTCCAAGAAATTGCAGGGCAAGTAGAAACCCACCAAGCAGACTTTTCCTGCTAGTCTATATTTACAATAACACCATATGCGTTTTGTTAACCTTTCTTCCTATGTGTTGATGTTTCCTTAATAATTTTTATGAACTGGAACTTTTTATTTTCTAAATAATTTGTTAAACTGTTGTTGTCATAAAAGTGGGAGCCATGTCTTCTGGTTACATGTTTGTTTTCGACATTGTCAGTATTACTTTCAAATGGAGGTCAGTATTAGAAATCCCTGTTCTCCCATTTTAACCAGTGTGTTTGTGTTGTGTGTTTATTCTCATTATGAAATTATTTACTAACATATAATCAATATCAATATCTAATGAAGATTTTTCAAATATATTTCAGGTAAACCTGTGAAATATCAAATGATAATGTATAAACAAAAGCTAAATTGTCCTCCCACCTGTCTGCTCAAAAAAAAAGAAAAAAAGAAACTAGATTTCTTTCAACGTTTCTCAGTTTTGGGTCATCATCAGCACTTTTAAAGTTTTCTCATGCATTTGTGTAGCTCTTCAGAGCCATGTGAAGTCCTCCCTCCCATATTGATCCTTCAATCTCATTAATGCTTCACATTACTAAAGAGCAATTATACATGTCTCCCTCTTTATATTTCTGACAACTAACAGTTGTTAACACAGCAATCAATATTGTAAATGTTTTTGATAATATATATTCGTATTATATTGTCATATTATATAGTTATTAAAACTGCAGTTTACAAGTTAAATACATAAATGTAGTAATGAATTAAGTTAAACTATTAACTTAATTTATGTAACTATTAACTTAATAATGTAGTAAACTATTAAGTTTAAATGGAGCAAAACATTTAAATTTAATAGTGATTAACAAGTAAATATCATCAGACTGAAACAGGCCTTCCATGTAATATCCACATTTATTCCAATCTCTTTTTAATTTGTTTGCCTGCAGTTATTTTAGTCCTTTCTATGAAAGGAAATGCCCTAAAATATTATTTTTCACTATTCTTTTGTAAACCCTGTTAATTGATGCTTATGTTCCAGTAATAAATTGTGGTGCGTGTCTTGCAGGTACTGATGTCCTATAATGTACGCAATAAAAGGTACCTTTTGCAGGAAAACCTGTAGTCTTTTATGATTTGGACATGGATTTTATATTTGTCAATTAATTAATTTTCAAAGAAATTTAGTTTTTCCCCAAATACTTTAAAGTATTATAGTGAGGTATTAAAGTAAACAAGGATTATAGAGAGGTATTCACTCTTTTAAAATAAAAGTTACAGTAAATACATAAAATATGGATTTTTATTTCTGGAATAAAAAAAAAAAAAAAAAAAAAGACTAGCTACAGCATACTCTCAGTTTTTATGATAAATTAATCTGCGGAAAATTAATAGATAATAGATTAATAATTTATTTCTTTTAGAAACTAGTCAGTGGGTCTATTGGTCATTGAGAGACAGACATTATCAGTGACTGGACATGTTAAACAATGGGGCCATGTTAAACAAAGTAATCAGTGCCTGATTGTAAGCACAGTACACTCAGGCTTTACACACTGATGGTGGATCAGTTGAGCTGCACCAATTGGCATTTTTTTAATTCATTAATTTTCAGTACCCACCGGAAAAACCACCATCGGCCATACCATTAAAATGGATGGATGGATGGATAGATAGGGGAGATTATTGTGTTACAGCAGCAGGTTACACAAAAAAGGGATGTAATTGTACCTTACATAAATTAATACAGTATTGCAGATGTTCTATAGTAAAAAAGAGATGAAATGTGCAAATTGTCTGTGTATGTATGTGTGCGTAAAGTGACAGCGAGTATTGCCATTATAGTCATCTGTTAAATAGGTGAGTCTTTGTACAGTGCAATGGCGAATGGTAGGAATGATTTCCTGAACCGTTCTTTGTGACAGCGAAGCTGCATCAGGCTGTTTGAGAATGAACTCTGCTGCCTCTGTATGGGATCATGTAGTGGGTGGGATGGATTTTCCATGATTGACAGGAGTTTGTTCAGTGATCTGTTGTCCCTCCCTGTCTCCAATCTGTCAAGTTTGTGTCCAATTATGTGTTTTATTTATCTTACCTGCATCCCTGGCACTGATGCTGCTCCCCCAGCAAACCACAGCACTATAAATGGCACTAGCCACAACAGACTGATAAAACATTTCCAGCATCCTGCTGCATACATTGAAGGATCTGAGATTCCTCAGAAAATAAAGTCTGCTCAACCCCTTGTTATACACAACATCAGTGTTGGTCCTCCAATCCAACCTGCTGTTCAAGTGAACACCTAAGACCTCCTCACCCATGCTAAAAGGTTTAATCATAGTTTTACCCTTCCTAAAGTTAACTACCATCTCCTTGGTCTTTATGATGTTTAGGAGCAGATGGTTTCTGGTGCACCACTCCACAAAGCTGCCTAGAAATCCTCTACATTGTATAGGGTCCACTGGTGCCACTGGGGCAGCTCTGGTCCCGCATGGCATGACTCTACAAGACCTTTGGGGTGTGCGGTGGTTCTGGTACTGGTGAACCCTTTTTCTCTGTAATTTTGTAATTGACCCCTGGTGGTGGTTGTTAAAAGTGGTATTATTATTATTATTATTATTACAACCTGAATTTTGTAAAAGTTGGGAAATTTTTTAAATTTTAATTAAATGTAAACTAAGACTAGACTTTAAAATCCCATGAGCCAATATTTTATTCACAATGGAACATAATGTTTAAACCTAGAAATTGCATACTTCTATCCACTAAATGAGCTCATTTCAAATTTGATGCCTGCTAAAGTTTTTTTTTTAAAAGCAACAAAGGGCTGAAAAAGCAAGAAATTTTGAAAGATTCACCTGGGAGAACATCTAGCATCAGGTTTGTAACATGATTAGCTATCTTGACTACAGGCAGGTCAATTCAGCAAAAGGAATGTCTTAGAGAGGCAGAGTCTCTCCAATCTGTGAAAGAGTGCATAAAAAGATTGTGGAATACTTGTGGAAAACAACGTTCTCCAACATCAAATTGCAAAGGCTTGGCAAATCCCATCATCTACAGTGCATAACATTATCAAAAGATTCACAGAGACTAGAGAAATCTCTGTGCATAAGGCCCTCAGACAGCACTGCATCACTCATCAGCATGATTGTGTCATTGACATTACTAAATGGGCCCAGGAATAATTCCAGAAACCACTGTCTTCAAAAAGGAAGCCATATGTGAACATGGTCCAGAAGAGCCTCGGATTGCGAGTAACGTGGTTTGCGAGTGTTCCGCAAGACGAGCAAAGATTTTTAATACATTTTTACTTGAAAAACGAGCAAGTCGTGGTTTACAAGTACCGAGTATCATGCATCACGGATGTGCTTCTTGGTTTGACGCTGAGCGTCACGTGATCACAACTGAGCCAATGTTTTTTCTCTCTCTTGCGCTGCAGAATTGTGCGTAATCGTCTCCCCTGCTGGGTCTTAGTGCTCGTCCCTTACTGGTATAATCAACATCCGTGCACGCGTGTACTGTTTACTATAATACTGTGACCACATGCGTGCGTGGAAACATTTTATTTTGTGTTTGTAAGCGCGTGTGTGTACAGCGTGCATGTACTTTTTCTTATAACACACGTGTCTCATTAGAGGTCAAAAATTCATTTTCTCCCTCTCTGTTTCAGCCTGTCGTGCCCCTTCACACACATACTCTCGTCTTTACCCCCCACCATCTCTCGGCTTCACATACACACACACACAAACACTGTCTGCTCTACACAGAAACACTGCTCTGTCGTGATTCTTTTCAAAGGTACAGTAAAGTGGAACTTTTCAGGTTCGTTTGTTTACAGTAGTGATTCTGCTAGTATGCGCTCACACGAGTGTCATTAGCGATGCTCCTAGCTAATTTTTTCGACAAAAAAGTCTTTCCGTTAATGTTTGTGTGAAATTGAAATAAGAGAAGAAAGGTTTACTGTGTATGATGAGAAGGGGGAGACGGGAGGGGCTGATTCCTCCTCTCCGCTTACTTTAGATTCACACACACATACAGCGTCTGCGCGCATAAACAGAAACACTTATCTATTTATTTTTACATTTTATTAAAGTAAAGTGCAGGTTAATTTGTTTTATTTTTACTTTATATTTTGTATTGATTATTTCTATGTATTTATTTTTTGGGCTGTGGAACGAATAATTTGAATTTCCATTATTGCTTAATAATTAATTTACAATTCTACTTGATTAGTAGTACAAAAGTACTTTCCTTAAAATTTCAATATACATATAAAATTTAAAAGTATCAAATATACAGACCTTGTATTAGCTCATAGTAGCCTATGAGTCATATTAAAAGTCTCTCTCCCTCTGTGAAAGTGCTGTTAAATCACTGTCTACAACCGTCTCTATTTCTGATTTGAAACACCTGATAGATGATTACGAAATGCAATTATACAGAATAGTCACCAGGGGGCGATATTACCGCTTCAAATACGACGCCCCACTGTGGTTATGTAATTTAACACTACATGTAGAAATGTAGTGGAGTACAAAGTTCATATATTTTTGTAAGTAAAAATGTTCCATCAATAAAAATGCAAAAATAAAGTACAAATACATTTAATATGAATTTAAGTAATCATGTAAAGTAAAGTAAATGTACTTGGTTTACTTCCACTTCTGGATAGTCTTATGAATAACAATTTTCAGAAATGAATGAAAATCTTGTACTCTCACACTCACTTACTAATTCACTATACTGCGTATCATGTAAAGGGTTCACTCTGGAAGAGGTGTGTTATCCATCACAGGGCACACAGTCACCCACTATGGGCA
The DNA here is from genome assembly GCA_030014365.1 of Clarias pachynema. Taxonomy (NCBI): domain Eukaryota; kingdom Metazoa; phylum Chordata; class Actinopteri; order Siluriformes; family Clariidae; genus Clarias; species Clarias pachynema. The sequence continues at coordinate 12,787,775 of JAQMYL010000038.1, forward strand.
ATTTGGAAACGCCAGTTAGCCTAATCTGCATGTATATCACCAGAGTATGTGAAGAAGGTCCACAAAGCATGGGGAGAACATGCAAACTTCACACATGTAAACATGAGGCATGACTCAAACATGAACTTTGCTTTTACAGTTTATTAAAAAATGAACAAATTGCAAAGATAAAATAGAAAGAAGCACAAGCAACCAACCTCAACAACTAAACTGATTGACAATATGTGAGTCATGTTTTTTCAAATCTGAGAGTCACCTCTGGGGCATATTAGAATGATACTGGTTGGAAGAAGGGATACAGTATATCAGTAAATCTCTTTATCTTTACAAGAACATGCTGGCCAAGTCAACTGAAATGGAATGTAGAGTCCCTCTGACCAAATCTGGAATTAAGCAGACATCCATCAGCACCTTTAGCAATGACCGAATGGCAACACCACCCACAGTTATGTGGAGCAGAAGGACTCCCCATCTCTTGGATTCAGAATAGTTTTATGCATGGTATTGAAGAGAGAAAAGATGACTGAACAGTTCTACTTTGTCCTGGAAAGCAAAAACATACCATCATTCAGGAACTATGTTTACATGAACAATATTTCTTTAGGCCGGTTGAAATCATAACAGTTAGAGATTCCAAATTAACTTATTGGATGCTCATCCAATAAGATGCGTTTATATGCTCAAATGATTTAATTACAATATAACTTGGGATGAAGGTGCAAGACAGTGAATCCAGAGCTCTGGTGGGGAAAGTGGCATCAAGACAGCAAGGCTCTGTAGATTTACAACAACATTTTATTATCAAGCTTAGGGCAAGGACAGGCATCCAAGAAATGGTGAGACCAGGGTCTAGGAGCTACTGTACATGCAGGCCATATAGTGGGCAATTATGGCATCTTTGGAATCTCCAGCTAAAAAGTGTTGAATCACCAGTACGTCCTTTGTGTATGAGAAGAGGAACACAAAAGTACATTCTCAGCTGCTACCCCAAGCACTGGGTCAATACTGTTGGCAGCATAACCAACTTCTTAAGAGACTTGCTGACACCATTTACCAGCAGAGGCTCTGCATGCCTCTGACCAGAAAGGTATGAAGTTTCCTTTGTCAGAGCAGGAGAGGAATTGCATCCCCAAATGGTTTCAGCAGCAGGGCTATTTGGAATCAGCATGTAGGTGTTACATGAAGTGCATTGGTGTTCATTAGATAGAGATCACAATAGAGGCTACTCATTGGAGTCAGAAGGTGGCATAACACCATCTGTGAACCAGGGTGTCTGGGACAGGACAGATGCACGTCAGGATTGAACAAGTGATGCAGTGAGAGATCTCTCAAGAGTGACAACGCCCTTGAATGAGTCAGCTGGCAGAGCAGTGGCTTAATGCCTTTGCAAGAGTGACGCGAAGGAGCAATATAGTCTGGAGTCTGGAATCAAAATGATACCCTAGTGGTGCAGGGAGGGGGTCTTTAATTTTTTGTTTGTTTCTTTATTTCAAGCATGAACACATGAACATGAACCATGGTTGTTTGCAAAACACTCCACACCGTGATTATTTTTTCTCTAGCAACAACCGGCTACTGATTGATAATTAAAATATTATTAATAATATGACCATAATGGAAGGGTCCTTGATCATTTAGACATTATAAGCATTATGTAAAATATTGAAAGCATCTTACTGTATTTTTATTTGAACCATGGAACCATAAAGTTAGAATGGGAAAGATTACCTACAATATTATACAGCTTACAGGATTGTTATTGTAAAGGTGCCAAGCCAGTAGGGATTGGGCTCAGCACTAACAATACACTGGCTTGTGCACCCTCAGTTCTTTAAATAACTACTAATGCTTATAAATAATTATTGCACTTACAGTGTGATCACACTGTATTCTTCTGCACAAAGGGCAACATAGGAAATCTGTTATCACACTCTAATATGTTTAAGAGTCAGCTTTTATAGTTGATACTACTGTGAACCATACAATTTTTGCACATTTCCTCTCTTTTTCTTATTTTGAATTGCCAGTTTTTTTCCCTCATTGCTGTTTGTGTAACCTGCTGCTGCTGCTGATCTATCTATCTATCTGTCTGTCTGTCTGTATTAATAAAAGATAATTTATCTGATCTTATAAAGAGCAACTTACAAAAAATGCTTTCTGGGGATTACTCCAAGTCGTTTATAAAGATCATCAAAGACTCTGCTGTACAGACATCTAGAGGAAGTTTGTTCCACCACTTAGGTGCCAGAACAGGAAAGAGTCTGGATGAATGTTGTCCTCGATCCCTGAGAGATGGTGGGATGAGGCGAGCAGTGCTGGAGGATCGGAGAGAACGTGGTGCAGTGCTTAGTGTGATTAGAGCAGAGAGGTAAGTGGGTGCTGGGCCATTTTTAGCTTTGTAGGCGAGCATCAGGTTTTTGAATTTGATATGGGCAGCTACAGGAAGCCAGTAGATGGAGTGGAGGAGTGAGGTGCTGTGCTAGAACTTGGGAAGGTTGAAAACGAGATGTGGACAAATCGTGGACAGAGGCAGACCTGCCAGGAGTGAGTTGCAGTAGTCCAGTCTTGAAAGAACAAGGGACTGAACAAGCACCTGAGTAGCCTGTAAAGAAAGAAATGGCCGGATTCTTCTGATGTTGTAAAGAAATCGACAAGAGTGAGTAAGATTAGCGATGTGTGGGGAAAATGACAGATGATTGTCCACAGTTACCCCAAGATTGGGGGCGGTGGCTGAAGGAGTGATCTGATTGTTGTCCAGGGATATCACAAGCGCTTGACAGGGGGATGAGTCACCAGGGATGAACAGCAGTTCGGTTTTATTTAGATTGAGCTTCAGCTGATGAGCTGCCATCCAGGATGAGATGTCTGCCAGACATGCTGAGAATTCATAATGAGAGAATAAGTTATGTGTCATCTGCATAACAATGATATGAAAATCCATGTGATGATATGACCTTACCAAGAGACCGGGTATAGAGGGAGAACCAAGTACTGAGCCCTGTGGGACACCAGTAGAGAGTCTGCGTGGGGCAGATGTGGATTCCCTCCATGTCACCTCATATAACCTATCTTCTAGATAAGAAACAAACCACTGCCACGCTATTGCACAGATTCCAAGGCTTGTAAGAAGAGATAACAGAATCTTGTGGTTCACCATGTCAAATGCAGCCGACAGGTCCAGGAGGATGAGGACAGATGACAGATTAGCAGATCTAACAGCAGCTTCTCAGTGACTGACAGAAGGACAGAGGATGGGAATAACCTTGCCTTCTTAAAAGCAGCAGAAACATGACCAGATGATATGGAATGGTTGATGATGGGAAGGAGGACTTGATGGCCTGGAGCATTGTGGGGTTGGGGCTAATGAACAGGTGGTGGGTTTGGATGACGAGATGATCTGCTGAATCTCATCAGATGACAGGTTGGAGAATTCTGCTAAGGGAGGGAAGGGAAGAGAATTCTGCTAAGGGAGGGAAGGGAAGGTCCTGAAGTTCTGGTGTAGAAATTGGGTTGGGAGAGAAGAACTGGTGGATTGCTGCAATTTTCCCGTTGTAGAATGTGGCAAAGTCATCAGCAGTCAGAGAGGATGGGGCAGGAGGAGTCGGTGGGTTGAGTAGTGAGGAGAAGATGTTGTGGAGTTTGCCAGGATCATGTGCAGAGGCTTCCAGCTTTTCTCTGTAGAAGGCAGTTTTGGCAGAAGTCACGTCACATGAGAGTTTGGAGAGAAGAGTCCGGTAAGAGACAAGATCTGAATCACGCTTCAATTTCTTCCATCTTCTCTCTGCAGTTCTTAACTCTCTCCTGTTGTTGTGCAATACATCAGATAGCCAAGGATCAGGACAAGAAATCTTCCTTGGTTTAGAGGACAGAGGAATTCCCTTCCTTGTGTGTGAAAGGGCAACTGTTTAGAGTTAAAGAGAAGGGGTTAAGGAGAGGGAGAAGGAAAGAGGATTGGAGTTTGTCAGAGGGGATGTTGAAATCTCCTAGAACGGTGAGAGGAGTGTTATCAGAAAGAAAAAGACTAAGAAACATGCCCATTTCATCCAGAAAGTTTCCTAGAGAGCCAGGAAGACGGTAGATAACTAGGATGTGGAGGTTAATTGGAGAGGTTACCTTAACTGCATGAAATTCAAATGATGAAAAACTGAGATGAAACAAGAGGATAGGCGAGAAGGACCATCTCTTAGACAACAGCAGACCCGTACCACCCCCTCTGCCAGTGTCTCGTGGAGAGTGAGAGAATGCATAAGCAAAGGACAGGGCAGCCGGTGTAGCTGAGTTCTAAGGAGATATCCAGGTCTCAGTTAGTGCCAGAAAATCAAAAGAGTAATGAGTAGCTAGGGCTGAGATAAAATCTGCTTTCTTTACAACAGATTGGCAGTTCCAGAGCCCACCTACCACCAGTGCAGCGCAATGAGACAGTACTGGAGGGTAAAAGAGGTTTCTGGGAGATCTGCTTCTGCTGTGTGAGTAAAAGCATCTTGGTCTGTAAGAATTGACAATAGGTTGAACACACATTCTTAACTCCTAGACAGAATGTCTATAAAAAAAATTGCAATTCCTTGCTTAACAAGTTTGTGTCAATTCTATGTGCACTTGCTATCTAGACTCATGACCAACTGGATACAGGATATGCTTTTTAAGGAGACACCTTCAATATATGTAGCTAAGCTCTGCTCACAATTCACACCTTAAGGAAGGCTGAAACTACTCTTGATTAATTACCTGAGAACAAATTACTTTAGACCTATTTCAATCACACTGCAATCAACACTACCAAACAGCAAAAACTAGGTATACAGTAAGAAACAATCGTGTTTCAAAAACAGTACAAAAGTTAAAAACCTATCTTACCAGTGGAAAAGAATCCAATATAGAAAACTTTAAAGCACAAATGGTCCTAGAGTGATGTTTCCTGTTGTACTGTTATCAGTTCATGAGACGGACTTGTAGTGTTTTCCTAACTGCATTAGATCTGGTGTTTGAGTTTAATGCCACCAAATACTCCACCGATTGATTGCGCATTGCTCTTCTCGTCTTGCTGCTATCAGGGCAGGCAGCTGAGTGGGCCACGGCAGTTCTTCGCGCTGATTCAGACACCGCTCATTCATACAAAGAGTTCGCCCGCCAGCTAAAACTCACTTTTGAACACCCTGCGGGCGAGGTGGAGACCGACACAAAGTTGTACCACCTGCGGCAGGGAGGATCGTCCGTGAGTCGCTATACTGCTGATTTCCGCACTCTCGCCGTGCAGACCACCTGGGGAGACGCCGCGCTCCGGACGTCCTACTACGAGGGACTGACTTCTAGGATCAAAGACGAGCTAGCCGGGCGAGAGCTTCCCGCTACGCTGGAGGGATTGATTCAGCTCGCCCTTCGGATCAACCAGCACCTCCTCTCTCGCCCGAAGCTAGCCCCGAGAACCCTGCCGCCAGCACCCACCTTCGCCTACACCACTCCACGACCATCGACTTCCTTCTCACTCCCACCACCCACGGACACATCGGATCTCCACCTCCTGCCATGGTTGACACCGGAACCGGGGAACCCATGCAATTAGGACGCGCCTCCCTAGCCGTGGCCGAGCATGAACGCCGCTTCCGAGAGGGGCTGTGTGCCTATTGTGGGTCAGCGGCGCACCACCGAGTAATCTGCCCTCTCCGTCCGGGAAACGCCCAGACCCAGTGAGGAGGGAGAGAAACTCCACCGGATCCTGCAATGGGGGCCGGCCTGCAACGAACTTTGCCTACCAGCATCGGCTGGGACGTGCTCTAGGGAGTCCGAGGCCCCCGACGTCGACACCAACGCCATGCCTCCCGCCTATCGAGACCTGGCTGAGGTGTTCTGTAAAAGACGCGCCACCCTTCTCCCACCTCATCGCCCCTACGACCTGGCGATCGACCTTCAGCCAGGCTCGGTTCCCCCCCGCGGCCATCTCTACTCCCTCGCACCCACCGAGACATGGGCGATGGAGGAGTACGTGTTGAGCACCCTCCGCCAATGTACCATCAGGCCCTCCTCTTCGCCCGCCGCCGCAGGGTTCTTTTTTGTAAAGAAAAAGGGCGGTGAACTTCGTCCATGTGTCGACTATCGGGGGCTAAACAACATTACCATCAAGAACCGACACCCACTGCCTCT
>JAQMYL010000038.1:12833692-12846509 GCA_030014365.1 Clarias pachynema
TCCATTATTTCCTATGGGAAAATTAAATTTGGTTTACGAGTGTTTTGGAATATGAGCCCACTTCCGGAACAAATTATCCTCGTAATCCGAGGTTCCACTGTATCTAAAAAGCGTGGTGTGCATTTGTGCAAAACCTTAAGACCCATTTTAGATTAAATTTATTGGAGCATTACTCGAACCCATGCTTCAGTCGAAGAGATAAATCAGGAAAATCTGATCTTCTGAACAAAGCATTTCAAATGCTCAATATCACAAACTGAAAAAAAAACTAGAAAAAGTGCAGAATATCAAATATTAAACATTCAAGATATTTTTTTTTTCTAAAACCGTCTGTTTATGTCTTTTGTAACATTTGTACACATAGCCTGCTGACAAATGATGTAGTAATACGTCTGAAATTTAAGAAAATCTGAGTCTTTCTTGCAATTTGCAATACAGTGGAACCTTGGATTACGAGCATAATTTGTTATACAAGCGGGCTTGTATTCCAAAACACTCGTAAATCAAAGCAAATTCCCCCATAAGAAATAATGGAAACGCAAATTATTTGTTCGACAGCCCAAAAAAATCAATTCATAAAAATAATTAACACACAATATAAAGTAAAAATAAAACAAATTAACCTGCACTTTGCCTTTAAAAAAAAGTAAAAATAAATCCCGACAGATATGTGTTTCCGTTTATGCGCGCAGGCGCTGTGTATGTGTGTGTGTTTGTGTATGTGTGTGAAGCTAAAGTAAGAGGAGACTTACTTTCAGCCCCTCAGCCTGTGGTTTATGTGTGTGCGTTATGTGTGTGCGCGCGCGTAATTTGACACTGTGCCGGTTCACACACACTCTCTCTCTCTCTCGCCTTTAGTGTGTGTGTGTTTGTGTGTGTGTGAAGCACTCCCTCTGTGCTTCACACACAAAAACACACACTAAAGGCGAGAGAGAGAGTGAGTGTGTGAACTGGCGGTGTCAAATTACACGCACGCACATACATAACGCACATACATAACGCACACACATAACGACAGTGAGGGAGAAAATTGATTTTTAACCTCTAATAAGACTTTCTTTTGCTTCACACGCGTCACACACGTGTGTTATAAGAAACAGTACACAAGCGCTGTACACACGCGCTTTCAAACACAAAATAAAATATTTTTACACACACACACATGTGGTCACAGTGTTATAGTAAACATTACACACATGCACGGATGTTGATTATACCAGTAAGAGACACGCACGAAGACCCAGCAGGGGAGACGATTACCCACAATTCCGCAGCGCAAGAGAGAAAAAAAACTGTTGGCTCAGTTATGATCACGTGACGCTCGGCGTCAAAACAAGAAGCGCATGCGTGATACATGATACTCGGTACTCGTAAACCAAGACTTGCTTGACGTTTTTCAATTCAAAAGTTTATTTTTTCCCAAAGTTCTTCCATCTATATCAATTCAGATGCCATTTTTGGGGCGATTATAACGTTTAAGCTTACTACCTGGAAGCACCTATCCAAGCCTGCGATATGCCAACAATCTGACACAAAATCTTCTTTAAAAATGCATAAATAAATGCTTTATTTTAACAATGCTTCTCATTCCACATGGCCAGTCCATCCCATTCAGTGAGTAGACTACATTGTTATCTTTGCCTTCAGAACACCAAGGCAAGGACTTCATTGCTGCTTCATCTGTTAAATTCTATGCTTGTTTTATACTATGTCATGTACAAAGTAAATTTTTAGCAAAATGGTTTTCACAGCAATAATCTTTTTTTTGTTTGGGTTTTCCATGATTGCTGTCTCTAGAAAAAACAGCCCTGGGTTACATGTTTGACATCGCTAGAGGAAGCAAACACCACAGTTTACTCATTTATTAACCAATATCCCAATTCGGATGCTTATCGGCTAAAGGTTCTGCCATAAAATACAACCATGCTGCTTTGTGAAAAGAAATAATGTCACGTGTAGGCCTATTAATATTTCAGTATATTTTATTCAGATTTTCAGATGGAACCATAGGGTGAAGGTCAACAGTGAATTATTGCTTACAGGAATCTGATTATTGTAACTGGAAAGGTGACACTGTTTCCTGTAGATAATTGAAATTTAATAGCATGCAGGTGTAATTGCACATCAACATCATTAAGCAAATCTTATCATTTAAATGTGAATTTTTAGTGGGTTAAAATAAACAATTCTGTATCCTGGTGTACAAAGGTCAGCATAAAAAATATAGGGTTATCATTATCAGGTTTTATAATTGAGATTTCTGTAAACCATAAATGAATAGCGGAAATGTGGACCTGGAGTAATGTTTCCTGGTGTACTTTATGCAACTCATGGGATGGACTGGTATATATGGCACGCTGGGACCGTCATTCAACAGAATTACTTCAAATTTCTGCCAAGACAGATCTTAACTGAGACCTAAAAATAGGTATATTTTCTCTCTTCTCTACTAAAAACAAAATGCATTTTCATTCTAGCCTAAGTCACATTGGAAACCTAAAACTCTATATCATCATGGCAGTTCTAAGATCACAGGAAGAGACAAGGGATGTATGATATGAACTAAAATTATTTAATCTTGAACACATTTAGATTCTCTTTTTTCTTTACCAAATAGCTAAAGTCGTCAGCATGAAGGCTTGGATTGTGTGTGCACTGCTGTGTGCTACCTTTACACTGAGGACTACCGCAGGTGAAACAACAGAAAATCTTAAATATAGTGTCATGATTGATAATCATATGTTTGTGAATTATGTAATATTATTTGTACTGTGCATTTGTATTTATGTTGTTTCTACAGCTGTAGCAGTTGAGACTAAACCTGAGCAGGAACAGAGACTTCCAGGTTAGTTATAAACAACAGTAAACAATCTAGGAAGCAAGGATGCATTCTAATAAATATTTCTTATATTTGGCATTATTAGAATATATTACACTAATATGAACAAATGTTATTTTAAACAACGTAGAAGTTTACACAATTTAACACACAAATTTATTCCTATCATAAGTTGGTAATTTGGTTAATTCCTTTAGGAGAAGCTACTGAACTGGCCGTGGAGGAGGTGATTGAGGAAGGTCAGTACGGTGTTATACTGGTTCTTGCTATAAGCACATCTGTGTTTGTGATGTTGTGGGAGTCAGACACAAGACTGAAGTATTAAGTTATCACTTGTATTTTCAGCTGAGGATAAGGTGGAAGCTCATAAAAAAGATGCTGATGCTGAAGGTAATTGTATTAATCCAGTAAATTAAAGGACTGATCAAATAGAATTTATTTTCGAAGGAAACATACTATGCATGGAATACATATGCAAAAATGTGCATTATTGTCCACAGATAAGTATAACTACTGTCCGTCTGGATGGGTTAAATATGGATCACGCTGCTTCCGTCTCATGAGGACAACTCAGTCCTGGCTCAATGCTGAGGTAAGTATAATAGTCATAAAATAAAATTTTTAAGGATAAGGAAAAAATGCATTTTAAGATTCCACGGAAGCAAAATAAGGAATGAACTGACAAAGTAAAAAATGTTTTCTTACAAGAGCTGATCGTTTCTATGAATTTCTTTCTTCCTTCCTCCCGTCCTGATTATGTATTTAGGCTCAGTGTGTGGCTCAAAAGGCAAAACTTGTATCTGTACACAACCTTGGAGAATATAACTTTCTACAGAGTTTGCTTGACATGGCTGGTGTAACATACGCTTGGATTGGAGCTTACTACTTTCAGGTAATACCCTTAAATTCTACAATGATCTCCAGATAGCACCTGCATTGACTCAATATGTACGTTTCTATAGCTATCTAAGGGTCAATGAAAAAATATATAAATAAAAAGATAATTAAGCCATTTTTGCCCTGTGATTTTGGTATTATTAGTTTGTAAGAGATATGATTGTGATTTGTGCAGGGAGCGTGGCTGTGGGCTGACACGTCTCGGTGGAGTTACAGTAATTGGCAGTCACTGAGCAGTGTGTCCAGCTACCCATGTGCTTACATGAGAAACAATGGTAATAATTTTGCTAATTTACTTGTCTGTGCTCATCCTGATATTGATATACTTCTGTCAGATATACCGTTATATTTTAATGTGTTTCTAAAGTTTGCATTTTCACCTTTTTTCAGTTGGATGGTATAACACTAACTGTGCAAATGGATATTCATACGTCTGTGCTATTGACCTACAAGCATGCTAAGGGACATAAATGAAAAAATATCCATTATTTTGAAGCTGACAAGATTATTAGCAAAATACTGTATATCCTCTTTTGTCTTGAGAACACTTGGCCAATGAACACTGTTTATGTCACTTAATAAAAACATCAAAAGGATAAAAGAATGATCTACTTTCTTTATTTGTTACGTAGTGTGGTGCTCTCTCTCTCTCTTTCTCTCTCTATCAAATAATCACGCCGGCTTGTTGTGAAGACGTCGGCTGGGTCTTTGTCATGACTGACGATATGATCTAACTCAATTTTATCTATATCAAACCATTCAGTGAGCCCCCTGCCCCATCAATAGGCAGTAGGACTGCTACTGTATCTTACATTTTCCCAGGACATGTAAATTTTTAATATGGCTTATTTCGTACAGCTATATTTTATACATCTACACACTATACTACATAATATTCAGACAAGCTATAAACATCTGGTTGCCTGTGACAACAAAGACAACATCTGTGTTTGAGAATGAAGGGTAGAGTATGGAATGGAAACATCCTCCTTCACAAACCAGGAAAATTTCAACCTTCAAAAGTCAACCATCAGCTATAAAATTGATGCTTATAGTTTTCTAGGATTCTCCAGGGACAGTATTAGAACATTATAAAGAAAACGGTTCAACAGTGCTTGTTACAGTGAAAGGCTAATTAAAGAGCTGACAAAATTTTCAGAGATTATTAGTTTTTGGTAATGTCCCCTTTCCTCTTTAATAGCAGTGTGCAAGAAAGTGTAGAACATTGAATATTAAACATATGGCAACAATTTTACATAAAATCTGCAGGAATTTATGTTTATTAAGGCTGTATACAGGTGGCAAACTTGCCTGTTTAGTTACACACTGCACCCAAAGACAAATAAATGCTTTATTTTACCAGTGTCTCTCATTCCACATGGCCAGTCCATCACATCCAGTGAGTAGCCTACATTGTGATCTCTGCGTCCTGAACACCAAGGCAAGGACTTCATCGCTGCTTCACCTGTTAAATCCTATGAGCAGATGCGCTTATTTATTATTTATAAAATAATGGCGATGAATGTTGGCTGAAGTGGCCCGGTGCATATTTTTTCCTAGAGGATGTCATGTCTCCAACTGCTAACTCCTGCAAATTTATCATTGCTCTGCTTTCTCTCTCCCCCCAAATCATCATTGCTTTACTTGCCTGATCCACCAAAAAGTTTGATTTTCCAGAGCAGAGCAAACAAAATAGTTTCTGTGGAGGCTTCCATCCATTTTTTTCACTTTGCAAGTTGAATGTTTGAATTGGAAATCAGATTATTACAACAACACAGGGAGGCATTATGGCATGTATGAAGTTTTGCATGCACTGTCGTTTTGGCAACAATAATATCTTATTCATATTTTGAAATGGAACCATAGGGTAAAGGTCAACAGAAACAATTATTGCTTACAAGAATCCGATTATTGTCACTGGAAAGGTGCCACTATTTCCTGTAGGTAATTAAAAATTACATTTAATATCAGGAAGGTGTTCTTGCACATCAACACCTTGAACCAATTCTTATCATTTAAATGCAAATGTTTTAGTGGCTTAAAATAAATCATGCTGTGTCCTGGTGTATAAAGGTCAGCATAGAAAATATAGGGTTATCATGAACAGGTTTTATCATTGAGATTTCTGTAAACCATAAATGAATGCGGGAACATGGTCCTGGAGTAATGTTTCCTGGTGTACTTTATGCAACTCATGGGACGGACGGGTATAAATGGCATGCAGGGACCATCATTCCACAGATTACTTTACATTTCTGCATGACAGATCTTAACTGAGACCTAAAGATCGGTACATTTTCTCTCTTCTTAATTGAAAATAAAATTCATTTTCATTCTAGCCTAAGCCTCATTGAAACATAAAACTTTATATCATGACTCTTCAATCTGGATTAGGCATAAACAGGAGGTAGAACCATATAATTCTAGGATCACAGGAAGAAACAGGGGATTTATTTTATAAACTGAAATTATTTAATTTGGAACACATTAAATTATTAATGTGTGATTATTATATAATGATTATTATTTTTCTTTACCAAATAGTTAAAAGTCATCATCATCGTCATGAAGGTTTGGATTGTGTGTGCACTGCTGTGTGCTACCTGTACACTGAAACCTGCCACAGGTGAGACAACAAGAAATCTTAATTATAGTGTGATAATTGATATAATAATAATTGTGACTTGTGTAATATTATTTGTACTGTGAAATTTATGTTGTTTGTGCAGCTGCAGCAGTTGAGACTAAACCTGAACAGGAACAGAAACTTCCAGGTTAGTGATAAACAACAGTGAACAGTCTGTGAAGGAATGATACACTCTAATAAGTATTTCATATATTTGGCTGTAATTATTAAAATATATTACACTAATATAAACATGATATTTTAGTTTTTATAAGTATTTATAAGTTTTCACAATTTTACCATTGCTATCATAATTTGGTAATTTGGTTAATTCTTCTAGGGGAAACTACTGAACTGGCTGTGGAGGAGGTGATTGAGGCAGGTCAGTACAGTGATATACTGGTTCTACTACTCAGCACAAACACTACTGTGTTTGTGATGTTATGGGAGTCAGACACAAGAGTGTAGGATGCCGGTAACACTTGTATTTTCAATAAGGATAAGGTGGAAGCTCTTAAATTAGATGCAGATGCTGAAGGTGATTTTGTTAACCAAGTTAATCAAAAAGGACTGATCAAATAGAATTTATTTTTAAAGAAAGCAGACTATGCATGGAATACATATGCAGAGATGTGTACTATATTCCACAGATAAGTATAACCCCTGTCCATCTAGATGGGTCAAATATGGATCACGCTGCTTTCGTCTCGTGAGAACAATTCAGTCCTGGCTTAACGCTGAGGTAGGTATAACAATCATAAAACAAAATATGTAAGGATAAATAATAATAATAATTCAATATGAGTAAAGTAAGGAATAAACTGACAAAGAAATAAATACAGTAAAATGATTTCTTACAACAAGATCTGATCCTTTCTACTGCTTTCTTTCTTCCTTTCTGATTATGTCTTTAGGCTGAGTGTGTAGCTCAAAAGTCAAGACTTGCATCTGTACACAACATTAGGGAATACAACTTCCTGCAGAGTTTGCTTGACATAGCTGGTGTAACACAAGCTTGGATTGGAGCTTACCATTTCCAGGTAATATTCTTATATTCTACAGTGGCCTCTAAATAGAATCTGAATTGACCTAAAATTTGCACATCTATAGCTACAGTGGATATAAAAAGTCTACACACCCCTGTTAAATGCCAAAAATTTGACCAAGATAAATAAGTTTTTACACCTTTAATGTGGCCTATAACCTCACTGGTTCAAACTCAACTGAAAAATAAACAGAAATCTTTTTGAGGGGTAAAAAATAAAAAAAACCTGAAATAATGTGGTAGCATAAATATGCACACCCTTAAACTAATACTTTGTTTAAGCACCTTTTGATTTTATTACAGCACCTTGATTTTATTAGACAATAACACATTTTCTCACATGTTTTTGTGAGACTTCAAATATGCTTTTGGAAAATTTAGCTGGGCTTGGATGTTTTTCCTTCACCCTAGCCCATGGCCCAGACATACGAAGGATGCAGAAGATTCTTGTCACATGTAGCTCCTTTAATGTTGTTGTAGGCCTCTTGGCAGGCTCCCTGACCAGTTTTCTTCTAATTTTTTCATCAATTTTGGAGGGATGCCCAGTTCTTGTAAATGTCACTTTAGCACCATATTTTCTCCCCTTAATGATGACTGTCTTCAATATGTTCCATGGCATATCTAATGCCTGGGAAATTGTTTTGTAGCCTTGTCTTGATTGATAGCTTTTTACAATGAAATCCCACTGATGCTTTGGAGGCTCTCTGCGGACAATGGCTTTTGCTGTAAGATGTGACTAAAGAATGTCTGGAAAAGCGTAAGAGAAGCAGCTGAACATTATTTGGGGATAATCAGATGCACTTTAAATGATGGCAGGTGTGTATTGACTCCTATTCAACATGGGTTTGAATGTGATTGCTTAATTCTGAACACATCCACATCCCCAGTTATAAGAGGACACTTGTGCACATTATTTACTTTATTTTAACTCCCCCCACCTAAAAGATTTTGTTTATTTTTCAATTGAGTTGTATTGGTTATTTCAGGTCACATTAAAGGAGGAAAAAGTTGTGAAGTTATTTAAATTGGTCTAATTTTTTTTTTCATCACAAAACTTTGTGATCCATGAACACAGTTATATAAATTAAATAAATACATAGAAATAATTATTTTTTTCTGTCTTATTGATATAATTAGTCTGTAAAGAATATGAGTGTGAATTGTGCAGGGAGTGTGGCTGTGGTTTGACACATCTGAGTTGAGTTATACTAATTGGCAGTCACTGAGCAGCGTGTCCAACTACACATGTGCTTACATGAGGAAAAATGGTAATTTTAATGGATTTTTTTTCTGATTTACTTATCTGTGGTCATCCTGATACTGATATACTTCTGTCAGATATACTGTCTGTTTCAACATGTTTCTAAAGTTTGCATTTTCACCTTTTTTCAGCTGGATGGTATAACACAAACTGTGAAACTGAATATTCATTCCTCTGTGCTATTGACCTAAAAGCATGCTAAGGAACATGAATGAGAAATCATCCATTATATTGAAGCTGACATGATTATCAGCTAAATAAATCCTCTTTTGTCTTGAGAACGCTTGGCCAATGAACACTGTTTATGTCACTTAATAAAATGTCAAAAGGACAAAAGAATCATCTACTTGTTGTACTTGTATAATATTAATTTTGTGGAACAATATTTAACCTAAATATCCAGACATTAAACTTGAATCAGTTTGGGGGGAGTAAGCAAAGCTGGAAATACTAGCTAGAATTAGATGCTTAGGAAAATATCACAGATTGCAAATTACATGTTACAATCCAGGTCTAAATCCAGTTGAGTATCTGTGGCAAGACTTGAAAATTGCTGCTCACAGAAGCTCTCCGTCCAATCTGACTAAGCTTGAGTTTATTTTGCAAAGAAGAAAGGGCAACATTTTTACTCTCTAGATGTGCAAAGCTGGTAGATACATACACCTAAAGACTTGCAGCTGAAATTGCAGCGAAAAGCGGTCCTACAAAGTATTGACTGAAGGGGGCTGAACACAAATGCTCGCCACACTTTTCAGATATTTATCTGTAAAAGGTTTTGAAAACCATTTATCATTTCCCTTCCACTTTACAATTGTGTGCTGCTTTGCCAATAAAACACATTTACGTTTGTGGTTCTAATGTGGCAAAATGTGGGGTATGCATACTTTTGCAAGGCTCTTTACATCCTGATTATTGCCACCATTGAACTGCCTTAAGATTTTGTATGCTATTTTAAAGATTCAACAGCAACACTTTCAGAATACATAAAGGAATATATTTACTGTAGCCTGTATACTATGTTGATTGTGACCTTTTGGTTCCACAAAATAAATATACACATTTTTAGAATATTAATGAAACTACATACAGTTATTAGAAGAAAGACAGGAAGTTGGCTGCAGATAGGAAAACCAACAAAGGACAACCATGGAAAACCATAATAATGCTGCTTACAAATGATAGGAAAGTGCTTAGTAAGGTGTTGGGCTTAAGTCTCTAGAAGAAGAATGATAACAGGTCTTAGAAAAGCTATTCCTTGCACTGGTGTTTGTTGATCTGTTAGTGAGCATGTTGTTGTTTTAAATATTCTACCTGCACTCAGTTGGCTTGAAATCTGGTGACTAAATATATGATCTAAACCAATTTTATCTCATTCAATCCATTTAATCAGCGCTCCTGCACCATTAATAGGCAGTAGGGTTGCTATCTTACATTTTCCCAAAACATGTCTAACTTTTATTATCGCTGATTTCATACAGCTATATATTGTTAGGTTTAAGAAAGGAAAGTGCAGTGGGAGATACACATGTAGCATATGCCTAGCAACAAATGTGATAAATCACGAAACACAGATACAGTGAGGTCTACAATTATTGGACTACTAGACTACCATTAAAAATGCTTTTATTGTGGATTCTTTTTTAATTTTCGTGAATAATTTTACTACATATTATTGACAACAAATTGACTGAAAACTAGAATATTCTAAATGTTTCCACGAATTTCAGAGATTCATAGTTTTTGGTAATGTTCCCTTTTCTATTTAATGGCACTGTGCACTCGGGCCTGCATGGACTCCACAAGTTTGTGCAAAACCTTATGTTTCATTTAAGATTAAATTCGTTTGACATCACTTAAGTCCTTTTTTTGTCATCTTTATAAACACTTCACCCTCATTACATATTTGTCACAGTTTTTCAATTTCAAATGAAACAATGCAAACACTCAGCATAGTAAAAATAGCATGTGATTGACTATTGTCTTTACAATTTGAGTGTGGTGAATTGATCATTCATTATGACTTTCTAAACTGGTGTTTGGGAGGTCTGTTTGAACTTACAGTTACAGCAATAAATACATATAGGATGTTGTACTTTATGTAGCAACTATATTGAAACAATGTGGTTTGAACAAGATATGCAGCATGATTCAAAACATTTATTTTAAAAGTTATAACTTAATGTCTGTACATTGAAATACGTCTTTTCTTTTTAATAATTTAGGAATCTCTCCAGCAGGACGTTCTTCAATGACTTCATGATTGTTTGGTTCATATCTTGGAGATACAGCCACTAAACATTGACTACCTACAGTTCATTTGCAGATGGCAGCTAGTGGTTGTTAGTGCCCTGGATGAAATTTTGTACACAGCTGTACATCTGTGAATTGTGTTTTGCATTTGCATATATATACATATATTGTCAAACGAGTCGTTTTTTGTGGATATAATTGTGTTTTGTGAATTGCATTTTGCATATATATATATATTGTCAAACAAGTCGTTTTTTGTGGATTTTTTTTGTGCACGTGAATTGTGTTCCATACATGTGAATTGGGATATGCATGTGTGCATCATGTCTTTTGTGTGAATTATTAATGAGACTATTTTGCTTCCATAGAGGCACTGCATGTCAACAGGCTGTGACAAACTTATTTATTATATTGTAAGATAATGATGATGAATGTTCCTCTGCCTATGAGAATGTCATAATTCCAGCTGCTAAATCCTGCAAAGTTACAATAACTTTGCTTTTCTTCTCCTTCTCTGGTGCCTGGGCCACCAACATGGCTCCACCTACTTGATCCAACAACACCGTCCATTTTCAGAGCAGAGCAATTTGAGCAAACAAAGGGCATGTTTCTTTGCGCATCAAATGGCTAAAGGTGGAATCATGTTATTACAACAGCACAGAGATTTACTATGTATTTTAGCATGCACCGTGGTTTTGGCAACAATTATCTCTTTTGTTATTTTTGTTTGGGTTTTGATCACTAACAATGTGCGTTTTATTTTTTGGTCTCATTGTCCACGAGAGGACGCAAGCACTAAAGTTTATTAGCCAATACGCATCCCCATTCGAACACTTATTTCTTTCTTAAATTTCTTAGGGCAATATTTTACTTCCGTTAAAAATATTACCATGCTGCTTCCTTTTGAAAAGTTTGATGTCCTTTGTTTTGCGCAACTAAAAGACACATTTAAACGGGTGGCCACAACGAGGAATAAAGTAGTTATTTTATCATTCCTTGCCAGAGAGCCTTTACCATGGCCCTTCGATAGCTCAGTTGGTAGAGCGGAGGACTGTAGTGGTTGTCGCAGAGATCCTTAGGTCGCTGGTTCGAATCCGGCTCGAAGGAGGTTCATGCTTTTTATTCATACAGTATGTCGTTCTAGATGTGTAAATTATTGGCCATGTCGCAAAGCTTCCTTGTAGTTGAATTGCTTTTTTGAATTGTATAAGACAGATTCGATCAATATTTAGCACTGTACATATTACTGTACTGTATATATTAGTTTTTGGCCTGGTTTTTATGGGCATCGAAAACATTAAAATAATTATGTCACTGTATTTATGAGTCCATAAAATGTGTGACACGTAAAAATGGGTGAAATTTTATGTGCGGATTTTTCGGAACATTGGCTTTATTTTACGCTTCTTTTCAAATCCGTTGCAAAACAGACGTTCCCTGACCGGGAATCGAACCCGGGCCGCGGCGGTGAGAGCGCCGAATCCTAACCACTAGACCACCAGGGATGTCATACAGGTAATCCTTCCCCTCTTCCCCTTCTTTAAGAATTATGGTTAGGTTATGATATAAACTAAAGGTTTATAAACAAACTAAACTAAACTTATTTAAATCCAAACAATGTTCCGTTCCTTCATTTCTTTATAACCATGTGGTTCAAGATTCGTACTGCACGTGTACGAACGTGGCGTCGCAAGATTTTTTTGCTAAAAGCAAAACAGCAATACCCCAACGTTGGGCTCTTACCCACGACGCTGAGATTAACAATACTCTGCTTGATGGTGGGACGACGGGGAAAATAATGGGAAGAGGGGAAGCAAGGAAGAGAGAGAAAAAATAAAGATAAAATGAAAAAAAAAGGGGGGGGGGGTGAAATGAAAGTTACTGTATGATGTTTGATGT
>JAQMYL010000038.1:12848091-12871186 GCA_030014365.1 Clarias pachynema
AGTTATTTGGATTTTTACAACATTATTGTTGAAATACACAGTCCTGAAAAAGGGGCGTTTCTTTTTTTGCTGAGTATGTATAGGCATATGAAATAGGCATATTTTCATAAGGTGGGTGGAATATCAAAACATAAAGGTATTCATATGAACTTGGAGAGAAGCAGCACTCGTGTTTGGAATTACCAAAAACACCTTTATAAATAGTAATTATGATTATGATTGAAATTGTTCTTGATTTCCAACAACCTCGCAACCTAAACGTCATCATATCAGCCTAAATATGTAGGAACTGAACAGAAGGCTAAATCCCAAATGGTCCTATAGTCCACTACATTGGCTTCGTGAAGGGGGCCATTTAAGGGCCAGATTGTGTTTGTGATATTAATTCTGCATAATACAAAAACAGTGTTGCAGCTTGCAAATCTAAGTACAAGATGATAAACTATAACAAATAGTGTATGCATGGGTGCTTTGTTAGCACTGTTGACTCAGCACTTTTTAGGTTTTCTTTGTTTACTCAGTTTATTTTGCCCACGCTCCAAAGAAATATCTTAGGCAGATAAGGGTTTCCAAATTGCCTGCTTGATTGGGAACTCATGTGCACTGTGATGAGTTACCACAGTGTGCCCCCCTCATTGTGCCCGGAGTTCCTTGGGGCTCCAGGTCCCCTGTGACCAATCACTGGAAAAGCAATAGGAAAAATGGATGATTCAATCAAATAATGCCCACTTCCATTGTGCACAGTATTCGTTAGAAGTAAGTCACAAGAAAAACACAAGCAACTATTACTCATTCTTTATTTTTTCAATCATTTAATAACATACCTCAAATTGATGTATTTACACCCCCATTAGTATATACACATTTTGTTTTGATCTTGCATTTATCCAAACTTCCTGCAGTGCAGAAAATACCATAAAAAAGGTAAATGTCATCCATTTCACACATCTCCCAAACTAGACTGGGAATGACTTGAGACTTTCGCTGTTAACGGAAGAGGGAGCTGACACTGCTCAAACAATAGGACATTTTACACACTCTGAGTTCTACATTTAGGCTCCTTTTCACAAAGAAAAGACAATGACAAATACAGAGAACTTCTGTACACTTCAGAAAGACTGGTGAGTTCTACAACCTAGTACCTTAAGCTGTGAAATATTTAACTTGGAATGGGATGAAATTAAGAAATGCAGGTACTAATGCATTAAATATGTACCAAAAAGGCATGCAGAAAATAAGAAAATATTTGTACCATACATTGGCTCAGAAAACACACCATACTTACATACAAACAAACATACATACACACAAATGCATGCCTAACAATCGACACCTGTGCTCACACATGCATGTTGTCATCCATACACAATTATGGCACACACTTGGGTCAAAGACAGAAAGACAGAACAGGTCAGCTATTGATTGAACATACAAACTGGGTAACAGACAGGAAGGATATGGAAGGCAGTGCAACACAGTTTGGAACACACACAAAAACATTCAAATTGATCTTTTAAGCTGAACCAACACTGAATCCACACTTGCAATAATCTGCAAACAGATTGCAACAATTCAGTTGTAAATTTAGAGAACATAAGGGTATTTAGATTTGTCTTTTTAAACACTATAGTCAAAAATATGTGGACAACCAATCACCACATTTACATTTAGGCATTTGGCAGATGCTCTTATCCAGAGCGACTTACATTTTTATCTCATTACACATCTGAGCAGTTGAGGGTTAAGGGCCTTGCTCAAGGGCCCAACAATGGCAACTTGGTGGTTGTGGGGTTTGAACCTGGGATCTTCTGAACCGTAGTCCAATGCCATAACCACTGAGCTACCCCTGGCCCTACATATATGCCACATCCATATATGCATATTAAAATAGCATGTTCATTAACAAAAAAAAAATGGTCATTAACACAGATTAAGTCCTGCCTCAGCTGTTATAACAGTCTCCACTATTTTAGCAAGGCATACCAGCAGAGTTTGGTGTGTGGCTGTGGGAATTTCTTCAATTCACCCAACAAATGTGTTTAGTAGGATTGAAGTCAGGGCATTGTAAAGGCCAGTTAAGTTCTTTCACACCAACCTAAGCACACTATGTCATTAAGCAAAGGGGCATTGTCGTGATGAATCAGGTTTAGGCCTTAGGTTTAGGGAAAGGAAATCTAAATGCTACAGCATACGAAAACTTGCAGTACAGCTGTGTGCTTCCGTCTTTGTGGTAAGCGTTTGGGAAAGGCCTACATATGAGCGTGATGGTCAGGTGTCCACAAACTTTTGGACGTGTTACTGTTTTGAACAGCTGCCTATTGTTATTAAACTTCCAAACTGCAGCTTGACCTTCCATTCTTTCCTCATAACCTGTTCAATGTTACCTTCTTTGTACTAGGACTCTTCTGCTATACCAACACAAAATATAGTAAAATCTTACAGCTCCTCTCATTGTAGAACAAGTCCTTTACTTCCATTAATCAGAATGAGCTGTATCATATACAGGTCTGTCCGTGAACACCATCACTATGAAAAGCCAGGACATTTTAATCATACCCAACACATTAAAGAGGCACTAATATATATATATACTGTATCTGATATGGAGAAGTTAGTGCTGCAACAAATGTGTAAACCTGGACTGAAAAGGACCTCTTTTTAAACTAAACCAACAGAAATCTGTTTAGTCACTTTCCAGTCTACACTAAGTATTCGTTTATTCTACAGCAACTACACCCTAGGTGTTTACAACTTTGTGACAGGGTAATTCAACAGACTCAGCACTCTGAGCCACACCCACATATCATTCGTGACTCGTACAAAAATAATGCAATAAAAATGAATTATAAAAAATAAATCTAACACATGGAATGGTATTACATGATACAAGTTAAGCACTCAGGTCTCAGATTATATAACTTAATCATATGAAATGGTCATATTAATAAATGTTTGTAAGGAAAGGAGAATTATTTGAGGGCACAAGGTTTTCCTCTCGCTTTCACACATGGTTGCGCACGGGCACACATACAAACCTTTACTTCAGCTCTATCAAAATGTCTACCTAATTTATTACCCTATGAAATTAAAAATACATGCTTAGACCCTTCTTCTTCTCATTCCTCTGCTTAGGTTCAAGTTTACCTTTGCCTCCATTTCCAACCTCTCTATTCAATATACTTTCTTTCCCTTCTGTTGCTAAACCTTTTATATCCTTTCTTTCAATGCTCATTTTCTTAGCTATCAGTATTAGTGCTTCCTATTTATTAAGCAATAAATAAGGGTCCAGGAATTTAGGAAAACCATGGCTCTTATTTGTGTGTGTACTATTTGGTCCACAGCTGAGCAAATCACTTCACTTTTCTTCTTTTCCCCATTAACTCATTAATATAAACATACATTCACTCTTTGATGCACGCATACATGCACGCACACACACACACACGCACATACTTTGCACCTCAAAAAAAAAAATTCCCCAAAACAGAAAATTTCCCCAACCCCCAACAAAAAAAATAATCCTCATTCTCCAGTTGTCCAGTTATACCCCTTGGATTTGAAGTTAACTCTGTATCCTTTCCCCCAGTCTTTTCTGTCCCTCACAGCTGCTGCCCATCTTCCTCTGTCATGCCCTGGGCCTTCAGCTCCTCCAACACATTGTCCAGATAGCTAGGGTCAGGGTAGCCATGGCCTGTGAGGTTGGAGCCAAACTCTGTTTTATGGTGGATCTCATTCCAGATGACTGTATCTGCCTCACCCGTGGTGCTAGATGTACCCACCGAGAAGATCAACCTCCGGTCCCATGCTACCAATAAAAGTCTCAACACCTATAAATATAAGTGCATAAATTTGGTCATAATGTACTGCTACAGAATGTGAAGTGAATCAAATTATCTTGCTATTAATGGGAAATTAAAGGTTAAGTTAAAAAAAAAAAAAAAAAAAAACGAGGAAGAAAACCTATGGTTCATATGCATACAGTACATACAATTACTGTATATACACTACCTGGCCCCAAAAAAAGAGAAGTTGCACACTTCAAAGTTTAATTCAACCACTTTAAGCTTTGATTACAACATACAGTGTGGTGGCTAGTTCATGTGTGAAAATGATTCCTTAAGCTCCCAGAACCACCCTTTTACAGTTTGAGCCCTGGAATATGCCTGTGCCACAAGGGATGAAAAAAATCCACTAATGTAATAATGTCATTCTGTATAAGCAGGTCATCAGCTGAATGAATTTTATTGCCACATAACGTTACTGAGCCTAGACCACCTCCAACCCTAGATCATAACACTGCCTCCAGAGTCTTATATGGTGGCCACTATGCATGATGGGTGCATCACTTCATGCTCTTCCCTTCTTACCCCAACACACCCATTCCTCTAGAATAGGGTCATTCTGAACTCATCAGACCACATGACCTTTTTCTATTGATCCAACATCCAATCTTTATGCTCCATATCAAAGTATTTAAAGTAACAAGTCCGCACAGCTGTTCAGTTCAGTCCAAATTCTGCTAGTTCTCATTACATTGTGTGTTTATGGAAATTGTCTTACTTTCACTATTAAACATAGCTGTTTTTACTGTGAAATGTTTTACCTTGCAACTACACCAAGTGTTTACAATAAGTGATATCCATTTTTCCCCCAACCACATTTCTTCCACAAAGTTGACAGTTCTTCCTTCCAGGTTTTGATAAAGTTGAAGGGTTCTTAACCCCGTTCCAGGATTTTTATCATCTCCTTTGTGTTCTTTGCTTGATGCAGCCCAATAATTTTAATTATTTAAATTTTTTTTTTGTTGTTTGGCCAGGCAATGCATTATACATGTACATATAATAACTTCTGCTGGTTGTTAACAGAATCATAAAGCAGTATCAACAAACCTTCCGTCCTTTCTCACTGTCTGGAAGATAGCAGTGTCGCGGAAATCCTCTTGCTGTGAAAGGCTTTCCCGGGTTTGGATGCTCAGTGCCCTTCAACAGCAAAAAAATAATAATAATAATCATAAATGTCTTACATGTTTTTTCAAATGATTTATTTTTTTTTTTTAGTCAAACAGTACTTGAATATAGGTTACCTGTATGCCAGGTGGTATGTTGTATATTATACGAATAGTTTTGCAGTCAGGGTGTCCTGGGAGTGAGTGAGGAATGACATGGTACTCCATCTTCCCAGGTGGCTGATTGCCCGTCTTCACACCATAGATCGTTTTGCATGTGGGACACTGCAAGCTGCCATCTTTGTTTCCATTGTTGTACATAGCTACCAGGCACTGCAGATGGTACTGATGGCCGCACTGTGCCAGTCGACCGACTGATTCCGCACGGGACACAGCACCCACACCTGGGCCTTTATAACCAGAGGGGCCAGTCAAAGGTTCCATACAGATAGTGCAGTCCTAAAAGGAATCAGTGAGGATATATATTTTGTCAGAAAAAGTATATACAAGTGCTTTTATACACTTCTGACATGAAAGGTTAATCACAATGTTTATACTCTTCAATTAGTGTGATTCCAGATAAGTGAAATCAAAAAACTAAATTTGATCAACTCAGCCTCATCAGCAATATGTTGTAAGGTTTATGCCATGTTTAGGTGTTCATGTTTAAGTTAATGGTCATGCCTAAGTCAACACTGCATTTGTGTGTTTGTGTGAGTGTGCGTGCATGTGTTTGAGAGTGTGTACCACTGGAAGAGCAAAGAAATAGGGGGAGATTGATAGGACATATACCTCTTCTGGGGGATTCTTGACTTTCTGTAGATACCGCTTTACTACTTCCTCTGGAGTCTTGCCTAGAAAGCATAATATTTATGTTTAAGTACAGTTTTTTGGGGGAAAAATAATGCTTATTATGTTATTATATTATGTTTATGTAGAATATGCTTTGGAATGATCACTGAGAAAAGCATTTAAAATGTGATACAAGTCTTACAACTTATTAGATTGTAATGGAAAACACAAAGTTGTAATGTTAAGTATTTTGAACTCATTTGTGTATACATGTTGAGCCACACCTTTGCGAGCTTGTTTTTTGGTGGTCTTCCGACAGCAGTGTCCAAGACCAGGGATGGGTTTGATGTCGCTTTTGCTGACAGGAGGAGGGTGAAGCACCAGTTTAGGAGGACGAGTCAAACACACTGGCAGCCCAGCTGCACTCATCAGAATACCTGTGATCCCTGGAACATACAGACATACACAAGGTGAGGAACTACACAGGGTGATACGGTGATTCGCACTGCAAAATTAGGACACTGTCACTTTAGGGGACTTTGGAGCTCGATTCCCTCAACATGTTTCTGTCAATTATCATCAATATATTCAGGTCAGACACTTTATTTATTCAGTTAAACGTTTTGGGAGAATTTATACATTTATTTATCTACTTTTAAGACATGGCCAACATTTTAAAATAATAATATACACCCTCTTTAAATGTAGATTTTGTACAAAATATACTGAAGATCAAATGTAATTAATGCCTATAGGATTTAACTAAACCCCTAACTTTCTGTACACTGATTTATTTCAATCCCATTTTCTTTAAATTGCTTTGTATTAATATATCAGATGTACTCATATGCTTACTAGTGATGGGAATTTTGAATCATTTTAGTGACTCGGTTCTTTGAAACTCGTTCATCAAAATGAACAAATCTTTTTTTTTTAGTCATTTAGTTCATTTCATTCTTTTGTTCAGAAATAAAATAAAATAAAATGTTAAATTTTCAATAAACAGACACCCAACACATCTACATACACACATTTTGACTATAGTTCCAGTAATGAAAATATTACAATGCAGCTAAGGACATATGATAAACAGAGCAGCTCACCTTTCATATCTTCTGGTCCGAGTCGTTCGTTCTTTTGAATCTATTGCACTGCGTAGCGTTTATGGGAGTCACGTGACAAAAAAAAACAAACGATTCAGAGCAAAAGACTCAAAAGTAACTACTCATTTCTGCTCCTGCAATGCTTTGCGCATGCATGCCCAGTAGAAAATGAACGAATCACTTTCTGAGTCTATTCGTTCTTCTGAGTCACATTAAAGACTCGTTCAAAAAGAACGAATCGGTCATGAACGACCCATCAATAATGCTTACAGTCTTACCTGCTAAAGCTGGATGAATGGGACTGGAACCATTGAGGTTCTTCACTGGCACTGTTGGCACACTAGGGCAAGACAACAACAACAAAAAAGTACATGTTTAAATGTATAGAGAAAACATTAAACCACTTCTACATTCTCTACCACTTATTCTGTACATGGTCATGTAGACACAGTCACACTCACTCACTTATGCATAATACGCAATTCGGAAGCCCAAAAAGTATGGGGAGAACATGCAAACTCCACGCACACAGACCCTGGAGGCCACAGTGATAACCACTATGCCACAGTACTACCTAAACCTTTACAATAGAGTGCTATTTAAACGAACTATATACATATACAAACAAAAGCTTAATAATGCTTTTCACAACCTGACAGGGTGTAGATACATTTAACATAGATAAAATCCCATGTTGGCTGTTCGAGCATTTCAGCTCTCCAATATGTCCACATACAACACTGGTGAAGTTGTAATGCTATCTGCATATACATTCTGTTTTCTTTAACATTTTCCTTTTTTAAAGTGCAAAAATAGTGTTACTTAATGAGTAAGTATATCATTAACTTCACTCTGCATATCTAAATTTGAAATGTCTTGTGGGTGTCTCCTGCTCTCCTAAACCTTAATCCATTAGTTTTCATCTGGTGTCTGACCGGACAACACACAAGCATCACATCTGCAACAGATTGTATTTAACATCATAAGCTAATTCAAGCAAAATGATTCACCATTCTGTCATTTTGTGTGGCTTTTTTTATATGCTTTTGTGACCATTCAGATAATCCATATTTTGGGACACAGAGTTCTCAGGTATTGATAAAGTGAGAAAAACCACCTAACCAAATTTAGGATGACCCCATCATCTTACTAATGGCAGTTTAATAACAAACGTTTAATATAATGCATTTCTGGTGCAAAATTGTGTTACTATTATTATTATTATTATATTTTATATTATAATTATATTTTATCCATTTATAAATAGAATCTTGGATATTGTATAGCATAGTGCTTAAACTATTTTGGAATAACATAACAGGTGCAATAGAAGACAGATAGGTGCTGGGGAATATTTAGTCGTATTTGATCCTTCGTTAATCTAATACGCACTCGCTCACTCTCCCAGCTGCCTCACTACCATCACATGAGGAGACATAAAATATATAAGTGTGGATTTGAACGGAGCCATACAGTACAAGATTAACAAATAAGCAACAATACTGTTACTCTACTTGCTTTAAGAAGTACTTGCAGAACAGGTGATATATGTGAGGCAGGCTGGAAATTTTTTTTTTTTTTTACCTTTTTTTGAGGTTTCATATGACCTACTGTCACTCAAACAGAAGAGAGGTACTTCATAAATCTAAATATAAACAGAGATACTTCACAAATGTATATACAACCAGTGCTTTTTTTAAATGTATATACAACTATTAGATTTTTTTTTTCTTCTCTTCCACCTCCCAATAATACTAATACCACCTGTGTTAATTGCAGATAATTGAATCATTTAGTTTAGAACTGAATAAAGGCTTTTTAAAGATTTTGCAGAAAGCAATCTTCTAAAATCTGAATCAAATCAAATTGCACTTAACACCATTATAATAATCTGACAAATATAAGGCTAAGACTATAACTGAAAAAAGGTTGTTTGAGATTAAGGCGAGGTTTGACACATAATATCTCAATGTTTATTTTTTTAAGACTATTTAGAGTAAATTACTGCAATTATTTAAACTATCAGATGCTAAATATAACCAACAACAGCCAAATGTTTAATTATATGTACAGACAATTTCATTTCAGACATCATTAGATAAAAAATAACAATAAAGAAATCATCCCATTATGGATACAAAGATGTACATCTACAAACAAAGCATTGTTCATGACATCTAAAGCAAAAACCAAACAGAGTTTTGTGGTTAGTTGGCATTCAGACTCAGCATCAGATCGAATCAAACACGAGGTCAAAAGACTTCCCACAGAGGGGTAAACCCAGCTATTTAACAACTGAATCAGGGAAAACACAACAAGCAACCATCTCAAGATGACAAGGTACACTTTCGCTCTTCCTCTTTCACACGCACACACGTATAGATCTATGATAAATGTTAATCACAATAATATTCTACAACAAGCAGCCATTTGAATGGGGCCTTCACTTCTGACATAACCTTCATTGACCAAATCCCATAAAACTCCCTTTATTTCAGTTTCTACTTGTTAAGAAGGTGATAGATTTAGCCTTGATGGTCTAGTTAAATCTTATTGTTTGGACAGATGGGGAAGGAGAGAAAGCACTTTCAGGAATCCAGTGTCTCAGTGCATAATCACATGGACACAGACAATGGGAATCCAAATGAATGTTTTCCACAGGTTTATCCCATATAGTACAATATACCTGCCTTAGAAGACAGGAGGAGACAACAACTTTGTTCATGCTTTAAAAAGACATTACAGTTTTTATATCCTGGAACAAGAGGAAAATCCAGATTATTCAAATATTTTAATATACTGAATTCTAATAAACCTAAAACATCAGGCTGTATTTGTCAGCGCTTGTTTGCTGTGACGTTTTGTGAAGTACTTAATAATTTAAGCTGAAAAAATCTGGTGTTTTAAATAAAGACACTTGAAAGTCATGCATCACTCAATTTATATTTTATATGTCCACAAGACCACCATTAACCTATTTAGAAAGTAAGCAGGGATTAAGGTTTGATGGAACTATAAAGAAAACTTTATAGTTCCATCATACACATGAATATGTGTATGACTTACAACATGAGACAGTGGTCCGTAAAATATATTCTATGGAGGGCATCTAAGAAATAATGTGCTGTATAATTTTAAATTGTATATACAATTTTGATGAAATAAAACAAGCAGATTTCAGTCGGCTGGGAATCAATCAATCATTCACTTTACTCAAGGTGCAACGACCAGTCACTACTTATTAGCCAGCGAGCATGGAGAAATATTGGAGTCAATCCACATTGTCCAGTAATGCTTAGGCTAACCTAGCTTCACTGAGAAAACATGAAGCTCAAGTTTCATTTCATTGAAAACAGCAGTGGTGGACCAAGGAATACACCCACCGGCCAATTCGGATGATGAACATGGCAGAACTTCGAAGAAAGCAAAAAAGACGTTTTCTCAACGAAGTAAAAAGTCACACACAAATCATACAATATCTTAAGCATCCAGCTGGGTTTGAAATGTGTGAAATTATACTGGATACAGAGGCAGTTAATAAACGTAAAGAACTCATGATTTCCATTTCTTTTAAGAATGGGATGAATAAATAAAACTCCTGTCTGACAATAATTGCTGGTCCTTAAATCCCCATCCCTGACTGTGCTTAAACATCTGCTTATATGGAACATTAACACATTTCCACAGACTTTTAGACAATAACACTTATCCCACAATCAGACTTCCATTATTAGCCCGTCAGCTGTTGCATCTCTCCTCCCCAAATGTGTGCAACATGCTCAAACTTAAGCTATGCATATATAGTACAATGAAATAATGATTGCACATTTATCCCTTCACATACACATGCATACACTTGATAGAAGCAGCATTGTGTTGCTAATGCTGACTAGGCTTTGCCATGATAACAAAAGGTTACCATAGAAACCCTTGAGGAACACACAATGAGGGAGGGGGTAGAGTAAGGGGGGGCCTGGAAAGTGGGAGGACATGAGAGGGAGAGACAGAAATGTGGGAGGTGGGCAGACTGAGGGAGGTTAGTCCCCCTCCAGATAGTCCCCCTCACTCTTTTCAGTGTTTTTTCTCCCCCTTTGCTTACTTCAGCTTCATTCCTTCACTGTTCAAATGCTTAGTCCTGTCCCCAGATGGCCATGAAGCCGAGCCGAACTGGATGATTTAGCGGCGTGAGAAACACACTCCCCCACAATGCACTGCATCAACACATAAACATTCAGCCTACAAGCTGTTCCCTAATAACTTCTCTTGACATAAACAGCAATATGGGGTATAGATATAAACATGCAATAAGTCTATACAGAGACAAATGTAAAACAAGTGCATGACAGAGGCATGTTAACTTCACGCACACTGTTGCATGCAACTGTCACCTGAACAATCTAGGTAATAGAAATGAGACCCTGAGTATCTATAGAGTTCTCTAAACTCTAATCAGAGATACATGATAGGAGAATATTCATATCATCACAAGTAAAGACATAACTGTTTAAAATGCCCCATTACGATAGCATAGTCTAAATACATTAAGGGTATAAAGGTGTTGCGTTATTTAAGTTCACCATGAGGCAACCATGCAATCGTGAACAAGTATGAAACCATGATTTGGTAACAGCAGTTCTTCACAAGCAAAACCACCACAACATAACGAATCATAATAAAATGACAGTAAGAGCAGGAACTATGATTAAATTCAAGCAGGGAATTTAAACAAACAACAAAACTTTCATTTTCTTCTGTAGAGAAATAAACTGCAGTACTTGTCTAAAACCTACTGTCTGTGTAGTAACATGATGTTAAGCAACATAACAGCAAACTAAACATTTCATTTACATCTCTTTAAATAAATGTACTGATGCCCTCAAACTGAATGAATGATTTGGCCTTTAGTGAAACTCATCATATATTGTGGTTTCAAACTACACAAACTGGCGTGCTAAGCGCTAGGAATTGGGTTGAAATTTTCAACACTATGACGCTATTTTGTATAATGACAAATACTGTGCAGTGTAACAAGATAAAAGTAAGCATGTTCTCACCCAGAAGCGATGAGTGCCCGGGATTGTGCCATGGCAATTCTTTGCAGTGCTGGCCGACTCAGCCCCGCCAGACTGGCACGAGGGGGCAAAGGAGCAGCACAGGCTGCAGAACGTTGAGGTGGAATGGCTGTTGATGCTGATGATGAGGATGAACAAGATGTGCTGCTTGTGGCCACAGTGATGAGCGTTGCAGTTGGTACTGATTGAGATGATGTTGTTGAGTTACAGCTTGACATTGATAAGGACTGCTGATAGGATGCTGGTGGAGGTGGTGGAGGGGGCAATGATGGTGGAGGTGGGCGACTGGAGGACAGAGAAAGAGTGGCAGTGTTTGAAGTAAGCATAGACAATGACTGAGCAAAATCAGCAGCGTTCTTGCGCTCTTGTGAGAGTGAGCGGTTCAAGGACAGCCCATGAGGCAGTGTTTGTGAGTATGCATTTGATATGGATGAGGTTGTAGAGGAGTATGGAAGTGTCCCCCGACTAGATTTAGGACTGAGTGCTTTTGAGGGTGGCGCTCTTCGTCCTAGCGTTTGTGAGGTCATGGCATTTGCTTTGACACTCAAGACAAGCATGCACTGTTGACAGGCACATGGCTGTCCAGGAGGAGAAAGTGAGGATGTTGAAAGTGTTCCACTAGGGTAGAGTGGACCCCCATTTCCACTTGAGCTAGATCCAGAAACTCCAACTCCCAGAAGTGCTCCAGTTGAACCACCACCTGCAGTGCCTCCACCACCAGCAGCACCTCCAGGCAGAGTACCCCAACCTTGAGGGGCTTTTGGCAATGGCCCAGAGACGAGTGGATAGGCCATGTCTGAACGTCTCTGAATGCGGCGACGCCTCTGTGTTTGCTGGTTGATCTGAGTCATGCTTTGAAAGTCCACGAGGTAGCAGAAGCCAAGCGGTGCAAGATCCATCCATGCCTGTTGACGATCCCATGCCGCCTGCAGGGCAATGCACACCTCCATGTCATATGGTGTCCAAGAGCCCGCATCATTCTCCCACTCCCACAGCCAGCCTTGACCTGGTGCTGAAGCGGGGTCATAGAAACTTCTACGTACTGGCCTTAAAGTACCTACAAGAAGAAGAAAGAGACATCAGATGGTATTCATTTTACTTTTCCAGAAACTATTTACTAGTTGAGATTTCACCGCTTTTTTGATTGCTAAAAAAAACTGGAGATTCCAGTGAAACGCCAAAATCTACACAATGGGGAGTCCAGAGACTTTTAATGATAATTACATGTTTTCTACATATATATTTTTTTACTTTAGGTTTTTCCAAATGTTGCATTTCTTAAAAATGCATTTTTATGAGCACATTGCTCTGTTTTTTTATGTACACATTGTTATCAAATACTGAGATTTAGCATGGTGTAAATTTATGCCATATCTCACATCAGCTTCTTAAAGGAGAAATAGGGAAAACCCACAATATAAGCTATTAATTCTCAAGATCATGGTACTATAGTTTAAAAAGGCTCCAAATTATTGACTTATTCTAACACTGTTAAAGTAATTCAATAAATAATAGATCTTCTATCACAAAGGAAAAAAAGATAAAAACAGGTTTTGGTCTACAGTCATGCAAAATCCCACTAATTGGTTATATGCGAGTAGGCACAATAGATCAAACTAGTTATTGTTTGTATTTGGGCATACCCAGATCAAACACACTCAGACAGCTGTCTTGCTATTCAACAGACAGAATACTGAGATCAGTGACCTACAGGGTCACAAAAAACACTGTCTGTCAGACCAATTGAGCACATGTGTTGCTTGTTGTATTTTTTTATTTTTTGCATCACTTGTTGATTTTAATTGATTCAATTGTTTCCATGATACTCACATTAACTACTAGTCTAGACCATAATCATTTCTCTGTGCAAATCTGCAGTGATCTTTGTGTTTTATAACACAAGATAACACTGTTTCCTTTCCTTACTAGATGAATGGAAGTATTCCCTTGATCATTATGTACCTTTTTTTAAACCAATGAGTCAGTAACCTTGGGGAAAGGGTTAAGCCTAAGAGAGAATGGAAGGCTGAGGGCCCTTAAACAGCAGCTTGCACAATGAAGCTTTCACACCTGTCTGAAAGCATTGTTCCTGCTCAAAAGCCAGGATGTTTGAACATGTTATAAAACAGCACAGCTTCACCAAGTAGCTTCTTTTTCGGAAAGGCATGAAAAGCAAAATAATGCCCTTGAATATAGTTTTATATATAAAAGGTACACCTGAAATGTCTACAAATATGTAATATACCATTGGTAAACTTTATGTGCATGTTCAGATATATATTTCACTCAGGATATCCATCCATTGGAAATGTATAAAAATAGAAATACTAAATTAAAAAAATCTAAATACAATATAGCTTCAAATAACTTGATGATTTCTAAATATATTTTTTTAAGATACTTGTTACTGTTCCTTTTTTCAGAATTTATCCATACAGCCAAATGAACTGGAGGTGCAAAACATACTCAACGGACACAGTGGTAAAGTAGAGTGGAGAATACACTTTGTCTACCAACACAAAAAATAATTACAAAATATTTAAGTGTTGATTCAAAGAAATATTGTGATCCACTCCCCGCCCCTTTTGCCACTATTTTAACAGATGGTCATGTCTGCTTTCACATGCCAATCAATGTGCCATCAGTGATAATTGCATCTGTATATGTATGTCTGTATCAAACATTAGGGTGTGTGTGTTTGTGTGTGTAGAAAGTCAATGCCTTAGTATTTCATATAGTGTGACATTAGGTTCAGGATCCCAGGACCTCTGAGCCAAGACAAAGCCTGAAAGCAGGTGTACGGAGACGTCCATCTGTTCAATTGTGAAAAGCGCCTTGCTTCTGTGACTGACTGTTTCTCCAAGCCATTTCTCATGTGCTGACTATGTGAACCTCTCACTTAACTGCACTTCAAGCTAATATTAAAATAGCATTAGAAACTATACTATGCTGAGGAAAAACTTAAGAGAGATCACCACTTTCCTAGTGTGCCTGAAAATCTGTTAATACAAACATACACTTTTTAATAAATGGAATGAATTTTGACCAATACTTACAGCAAGTAAACAAACAACTATTTTGCCCAAAATATAGCCTAAATAGCCTCATGTTCTAGTTCTATAAAGATTGAATGATGATGCTTGTATTGTAACTCATTCTACTTTCCTGAAATCTTAACCTGATGATGTCTCAGCCAGGTCTGTGTTAGTTTCACAAGCCAGACCTGTAGATTTTCAACAATTAATGTGACCAAGACCCACCCACATGTACTGTACAGGGCAAATAATCAAACCCCAACCATTTTCCCCCCCACACACGGCCATTCAGAAATGTTTGTTTTTTTACCCGCTATTAACTGCTGCACATAAATCCTTTTAAAACTCTTTAAAAACTTTTACAGATAGGTTTTGTTAAGTGTTTTTTCCCCCCAATCCTGTGACTATATTTTACTCTAAAAATCACATTGTGTCATTGACTACAAAAGTTCTGTTGGAAGAGAAAGAAGTCAAAAACAATACAAACTGCTATATCTTAAAGAACATTAAATAAAAAGTGTGCAAAATGGATTCCTCAAAACATGAAGGATTTGGCACTGAAAGTAGCTTTAAAAAGTCTGAAAAGAATTAGAAACAAGCTTGACAGACAGATCGACAAATACATACATACCTTGTAAGTATAAGGGCAATTACTGATAAGTTACAGACCACCATCCAACAAGCAGGTAAAACACTGATACGGTATTATCAGTTGTAATGATAAACAAATTGTTTTGAAAAAAGAAAGCTGACACAATAGAAGTCATATTGTGTCATGGGAAAATGAGAAATTCTACTTTTTGAGAAGCAGGAACAAATCTGTGGTGCGACCACTAATTCAAGTTGAAAAACACAGCCAAACATACTGTAATGTCTGTAATATACTTATAAGTCTTATAAACAATGCTGTGTGATTTGTGGCCATTCTAAACCAAGTGTTTTTCAAAAAGGCATTTATAAACTGACATGTTTAATACAACACATACCACAACCATTTCTCTCTCTCTCACACACACCGATATTTTTACTTTTAAATTAATGGTAATTTTAATCACAGCAGTTTCCTTTTTTACTTAATTCATTACTTATCTACATTCTGGTTCTATTTTCCATTGTTTTCCCTTTTTTCTATCTGACAATAACTTCTGTGAAACAAAATATGTCAAGGAAACAGCTGACATAAACTCATGTGACAAGAAATAGGATTGGAGGTTTAAAAAAGACTAACCCAGATCACAAAATAAAATGTGTTAGCAGAAAACCAAATTCTAACTCTGTGGTCTCGTCAGAGCAATCACATGAAAGCGATTAGCAAAAAGGAAACCTAACCCAGCTTTGAGTGTGTCAATGTGCATGCATTCATGCATGAATATGTCTGTGTGCACGCATGATTAATCTCTGGCTTTCATTTGAAAACACACAGGGCCCAAAGCTGTTGAAACTCTATACAGCCTGTTGCGCAATCAGAAGGAGAAACTTAAAACCCCTCTGTTTTCTTCTTCTGTCCCCATTTCTAAATTATTCTCCTAACCTCCCTCCCAGTCCTTGTATAGCACCCTCCTCCCCCAATGTGTCTTTGTCCTGCATTTTTCAACTTGAAAGTGGCCAATCTCTCAGGCCAATGTTTGCAGGAGAAACTCTACTAAATTATACTTCAGCATTTCTGTGTCCACGCTTTGCCCGTTTTTAATTTTGTTGAAATCTGGCAAGGATCTTGCAGCTTGAGACCAGCTGGGTGCTATGGCGTCTCCAGCACAGTTGCACCACATCTTTAACCCATTTGCCAAATAGAGTTAGAGAGCTATGTTCCTTTGTTTCAAAACAATTGGGGTATGTGAGTGTATGTGAGCATGTTTGTCTCTCTGTGTTCAAACACAAGAGGTTTATATTTTTTATAATTGTTTTCTATATTTTTATTGTTCCTGACAGTAATGCTGAAAAAACAGATTCCTTAAGTGTCCTATTTTTAAAGAAATTGATGTAACTGGTTTTAAATGTCACTGAGTTTTTTTTTATAAAATTCTCCCATAAGACACATAACTCTTAAGGTCTAACAGCCAAGTCCTTTGTGGCTATTGTAGTAATGGAGAAGATGTTTTAGATTATTACTTCCTACATAGACTAATCTGAGACACCTTAAAGACTTAATAAGCTGGAAAAGTGTCTTCACGCCCTAGATTGGGTCACTTCAGTAATTACGAACAATAGTGTTTAAATGGGAATGATCAGGGCCATATTACTCTTTCTTTCATCAGGTGCAGGTATATCTCTCTTTTGTCTTTAAACAAAGCCGTCCTCTGATCACATAATTAGTAGTCTCACTATGGCTAATCTTTCTTTCTTGGCAAATTTCTCCCCTCCTGTTTGCTCTGTGGATTTTGTCCCACGCTCTTCGCTCACATCTGTTCCTCAGATTCAACAAAGAGAATGGGCGATGGTTTCTTTTCCAACCACCCCTCACTTGCAAACATTTGTAGCCCCCCAACCCCCACTCCAAAGCTGACTTGTGTTCCCCTTCTCTGGTTCTGTGCTCTCTGTGTCTCCCACAATAAATCCCAAAATTCCCAAATGATCCCCTGTCATGCAAAAAGAAAGCAATTAAAAGGCAAATAATATACAGAGTTCCGATTATGATGTCTCCAAATTGCAAACATGCCGTGCTCACACTGTTAAAAAAAATAGTGCCTCACTTCTCATCTCGTCCCTCTATTCTTCTTATTGTGACTCATTTCTTTGCGTTAGATTTTCTTTCAGAGCAACAGCTGCACAAGTAAGACTTGTTTTAATGGGGGAAAATGTGGCTTGAAGAAAAACAGCTGTTTTATGGGGTCACATGTTGCATTCTCTCTAACAGAATAGATCAGTGTTCATTAACTGTTGGATTTTGTTTCAGATATGGACCCAGCAAAGTATTATTGCATGCCAGAACAAGTATTTGGAAAACAAAAAATACTGTAGAAGAGTTTAAATAAAAAAAAAAAATGTAAAGTGGTTCCTAGTTCAGCAAGGCAGGTTGTGCAACAAATCCTCTGTTCCAGTTTGTACAATCACATATTTACATAAATTATGTTACAAGGCAGAACACCGACCAGAGATTAGCTACAGGGCTAGAGAGAATGGATGAGCGCTTCCACACTCACTGATAGATTTGTCTTTTTATATCTGGTCCAGTTGAAAAAATGAAAACATCACTTTAAAAAAATAAGAAAAGGTTGGCAAAGAACGGTGTTTATTATTTCAATATTCAATTTAAACCACGTTTCTACAGTTCTAAACTATAGTCAAATATACTTATATGTCCTCAAACACTGAACGCTAGTAGTTGGGGTTTCTAGTAATTCATGTCAGTACCTTCTTTGGTTCCGTGTAAATATGTTGTTGTTGTTGTTGTTGTTTTTTTACTGTCGCAAATTCCATTTAACCCTGTGGTAAAAGATTGAGGATAATGAAACACGGCTTCACAGCAACTTCTCTGTTAACTATCAACTTGACTATCACAGCTTACTGGAAAGGGTGTGAACTACAACTCTACTGAACTGTTGCAACACATGACCGCTCACGACAAAAGCAAACGACAAAAGCAGTGTCTTATGTACTGCGACCACTTCGCAATGTCTCGTATATCTCGGTCTAGGCGTTGTGATGAAGTGTATAATCGAAGTATCCATTTGATTAAAACCTAACACAAGAACATATCCTCGAGGCTTAGACTCTGTGAGAATGTCTAGATGACTAAAATCACATCGCATGTTTCAAAATCTCTTGTTCGACCCACAGAGCCTTCGATGAGAGACCATTTAAAAAAAAAAAAAAAAAAGGCTTCGATGAGAGACCGTTTATCTTACCGGTGTCCTGCCTGAACTGATGCATTGACTGCAAGTCAATGATATAGGGCGAGAGGCGGCTGTCGGCTTGGCCTAGCACGACGCTCCCTCCCCGGGATTCGCTCCGGATCACCGCCTCGATGTGGTGAGACACAGCCGGGCTGTACGGCCTCCAGCGGCCGTGCTCGTTCAGCCATTCCCATACCACCGCGGCCGAGGCCAGCAACACAGTGTCCCTGAAAGCACCACATAATGTAACGTTATCGTTAAACACACTCATCCGATTACAGGCCAGCGCACGAACAGCTCACGGGATTTAACAAATTAACGTTAAACTCTCCGAAATCTGTGCAACACATCGTTCAAAATTAACCATGTACAATATAAAAGCTTGCAGAGATACACATACACTATGGACATACAAAAAGACTTAAATCGTTCACTCACATCTACTGAGCTTACGGCACGCTACGGAGAGAAAGAGCAGCATCTGGGTGAAAACAATCTCCGTCTCAGTTTCATGGCGGCAGCTCCGTTTAAGTGGTGTCAGTAAAAGGCGATTAAAACAAGCATCAGGTATATCATTTATCCGAGTCATTCGTGTATATATCCACATTTACACCAGGTTTCGCGTCCGTCCATCACAGCCGATGAGTCGGTAGCGCAGTGGCTCGTGTCTCCTATATGTGTTGACATGTAGCTCAGCCCACTGCTCCGAGCAAGAGGAACCGCGTCGAGGTGAACCTCCAACGCCTTTACATTACTGACACAGGAACATAAAGACCACCGAGTCCCAACATGTCACCAAACACCAACGGTTCTACGCACATCTGCATAAAACTTGCCCGCCTTCACTTCTTCACACACGTAGGCTATATAAGACAAACCGGTTGAGCTGGTCTTTAAAAAAAAAATTTTTTTTTAAATCGAAGTCGTTGAAATGGCACCATCAGTATTTATTAAAGCATAACAGAACTTACAACTGACGAAATGGTAGAATACTGCTTTAACCATGGGCACTTGTAACCAGATTGAACCATTAAAAAAAAAAAAAAAGGTTGTGGTATTCAGTAATCATGGCACTAATAAAAACAAGCATTTGATTATCTCGGTCAGGGTCATGGTTAAACTAGATCTTATCCCATGGACACTGGGTGTGAGGCAGGAAAACATCCTAGATGGGATGCCAGTTCACTGTAGGGCACTATGTACATGTATACAGCCATCCGTAAAAGTTAGTGCCCTCCTTTAATCCTATGTTATTTGTTTGTTTGTTTTTGTTTTTTATCTGATTTTACCAATTCTTAGTATTAGGCAAATTCAACCTCAAACGAACAATAACATATAAGTTTTTTCACTGTGCCATTATTTATTTAACAAAAATGAAGCCATAATGGGGAAAAACATACAAGCAATCCTAAGTACCCCATTACTGTTTCCACATGATTTAAGAGGGGATGTTGCAAAAGCAGATATTTTTTCAGTTTGCTGGTCTGGATCATTCAGGTGTATGTTAACACAATGCCAAGAGGGAAAGACATAAGCGATTGTCTTAGAGAAGCAATTCTTGCTGCACATCAATCTGGAAAGGGTTATGAAACCATTTCCAAACAATCTGGAGTTCAATGTTCTACAGTGAGAGAGATTATTCACAAGTGAAAACCATTCAAGACAGTTGGCAGTCTTTCCAGGAGTGGACGTCCCAGCACATTCACCACAAGGTCAGACCGTGCAATAGTCAGAGAAATACAAACAACCCAAGAGCTACATCTCAGACCCTACAGGCCTCACTGAGCCTGTTAAATATTTAAGCCCATCACAGCACAATTAGAAGAAGACTGAACAACTTTGTTTGAAAGGGGTGCCCTGAAAGTCTGAGGTTTGCACGACTGAGGTTCACAAACTGCATCTGAACAAGGCTATGTGTCCTATGGACAAATGAGACCGAAGTAGAGTTGTTCAGCCTTAATGCCCAGCACAATGTTTGGCAAAAACCAAATAGCATTTCAGCAGAAACACCTCACTATCAAGCACAGCAGCAGATGATTTGGGCTTGTTACCTCTAGCCCTCAATCAATGTTGGTTTCTGACAACAAAATTTCTGTTAACTGCATATTTTTTTGTTTATGGATTCCTCTATAAATGTAAACTATGTGCTCTTTAATGGGTAACTTAACTTAGAATGAGGTTTGAAGATGATCCTCATTCTATAGATTGGTGTCTAGGTCAGATTTCACAAAAGTAATATTTTTCTATTGAAAATAGAGCCCAGTTTGAAGGAATCTCCAAGGGATTAGAGAATAAATCAGTACCTACAAACCCAGGAAAAACAACCTTATATTTAAATTTATAAATATATATTTCACATTAACACCTGAAAGGATAATGCTGAAATCGGCAACTCTGCAGAAGTGTGGTCAGAAAAAAAATCATGAATGACTGTGGTCCGAGATCACATAAATGCTTAATAATGTTGAATCATGCAAAATCAAGAGTAGCAATCCCGGCTATATTTAATAGTGAAATTAAGAGCATTTATTTCCACATGCATAATGTGAAGAGCATTAGCAGAACTGGGACTAAACAGCTGTGTGGCAGAAGAAAAACAACATGTTACTGAAGCTGATCAAAAAGGGCTTCAGTTTGCTAGGGAGCATAGAGATTGGACTTTGGAGTAATGAAAAAAAGTTTATAGGGTTTGATAAATCCAAACTGACCCTATTCCAGAGTGCTGAGCACATCAGAGTGAGAAGGGACACACATGAAGTGTTGCATTCATTATGCATAGTGCCTACTTTACAAGCCTCTGGAGGCAGTTTTATGATCTAGAATTCCTTCAGTTAGTCTAGGTTCAAAAACATTATGTGGCAATAAAATGAAGATTGTACTGAATAATCAAGTTATCATATTATATATACATTATACATACACACACGTGCACATGTATACAGATACATACAGTGATCATAAATGAGTACACCCCCTTTGAAAAGTAAGATCTTAATCAACATCTCAAGGAACACAAGAACAATTTTCAAAATTGACAAAACTGAGTTTAATAGAACATTTGTTTAGTGCATTATATGAAAGTACAATTAATAATATAACTTGGATTACAAAAATTACTAATTTTTACTCAAATTAGTTGATGCAAAAATTAATTCACCCCACAACAGAAACTACTACATTTAGTATGTTGTATCACCTGATTGGTAAGGACTGCACCAAGTCTTTTAGGCATGGAATGAACAAGTTGGCGACAAATTGAAACATTTATCTTTTTCCATACTGCAAGGACGTACTCTTTTATGAGTACGCTGGATGGAGAGTGGCGGTCAACTTGTCTCTTTAGAATTCCCCATAGGTATTCGATTGGGTTCAGATCAGGAGACATACTTAGC
Source organism: Clarias pachynema (assembly GCA_030014365.1). Taxonomy (NCBI): domain Eukaryota; kingdom Metazoa; phylum Chordata; class Actinopteri; order Siluriformes; family Clariidae; genus Clarias; species Clarias pachynema. The sequence goes on from JAQMYL010000038.1 coordinate 12,870,264, forward strand.
AACTGAATTACTTTCACCCTGTTCTTCTTCAGAAACACAACAGTGGCCTTAGATGTGTGTTTTGGATCATTGTCATGTTGGAAAAGTGCATGGCGACCAAGGACATGGAGTGATGGTAACATCTCTTTCAATATAGAGCAAGTACATCTAAATTCATGATACCATCAATGAAATGCAGCTCCCCGACACCAGCAGCACTCATGCAGCCCCACAGAAGGACACTGCCACTTACATGCTGTATTACTATGGGCACCATACATTTTTCTTTGTACTTCTCACCTTTGAGACGCCATACAGTTTGGAACCCATCAGTTCCAAAAACATTTATCGTGGTCAAATTCAAATTCAAAATTCGAATTTTATTTGTCACATACACAGTCATACACAGTACGATATGCAGTGAAATGCTTAGACAACTGCCTGTGACCTTAAAATAAAGACTATGAATAGAAAATAAATATGAAAAGGAAAACAGAAGGTAAATTTGACTGTGAAAGAATAAAATACAATATAAAATTAAAATAAAATAACATACTGTACAGTACAAAATATACAATATAAGAAAAATATAGAAAAATAAGTGACAGCTGTACTGTACAGGACAAAATATACAATATAAGAAACATATATGAAAAAATATCAAAAATAAGAAACAGCTGTACAATATAGAGGTATAGAATTTTTGTGGGAATGAAGTTGAATATAAACAGAAATGGCACATATTTAAAGTGTTTAAAGTGACTTGTGCATCCGGGTAACAGAATGTCCAGGGGATGTGCAAATATGCTTGAAAGTGACATATTTAATGTTTAACATTTAAAGTGACATGTAATAGGGGTAATTGGGTAATTTAACTAATGTCCACGAATGTGTAGTTGTGCAGTGGCCACTAGTGTAAGTGAATGTCCAGAGTGCAAAAACCA
>JAQMYL010000038.1:12889576-12907514 GCA_030014365.1 Clarias pachynema
ACTTACTTGGCGTTTAGGTGCACTGAAAAATGATCTTATGTCCATTTATCTATGACACTGCAAGGCAAGTTTATTTATACTGTAGAACATTTCATACACAATGCTAATTCAAATTGCTTTACATAAAGAAAGTAAAACTATCAAAAATAACCACAACAATAAAAACAAGGAATTAAAAAAAAAAGGTTTCAAATTGTATTTAAAATTAATTAAGACACTTAGAACAGAATATAATATTATATATAATATTGATTATACAAAAAAATACAGTTCGGGCGTAGCACAGTGCTCATTTAGTAAATGCACAGCTAAAAAATATGTTAATTGTGGCCGTTAATGTCAAGTTAACATTATGCCAAGTCGTCACAAATAAGTAATAATTTAATAGCTAATATAGCAGATTCATGGAAAATTACAAATTAAAGAGAATCGCTTTATTTTAAGTGAATAAAATACCCTACTTACTAGAGTTCAACATTAATTGAGCCGCAGCCACACACCTGAACTGGGAAAGCAGGCAGTGGGCCAAATCACTGTGAGGAAGGGGAGGGGGAACTCAACTGGTTCTAAATGCATTTTTTGCGGGGGGGGTTTTTTGTAACAATTATCTTAGGTATACATAAATATATTTTTCACAATAGAGAGTGCGATTTTTTTTTTTTTTTTTTTTTTGGGGGGGGGGTCGGATTGGGGGGGGGACATCCCCTCCGTGGTAACCTTGGTCCCTGTGCATTAATGGATGGACTAGAAAGTGGCAAATTGTTTAAGGCAAGAGACAACAACTTGTTTGCCGGTTTGCATCCTTTGCAAATACTTTGACATTATGTTACTAAAAAGACACCTCGTTATTTCTGTACAATCTCGTTTTTCTGTGATACCGTAGGTTATATGTAGAATGCCCATGGACAGAAAGAAGAACGTTAGCGCTCATTGTAATGAAGAACACGTCTCACAAGGAGCCCTTTAAATCACACACACTGGAGGGAAACTAGATGCTGCTAGTTTTGCTACGAAACTGCTCCTGTTGCTACGACAGCGGATTCTTTACACATCTAACATCTCGTGTTGTCTACCTGAAAGAAAAGTCACACACATAAACACAAAAATGTTGGAAATAACTCACCCCACGAGAATTTGCGTTTATTGATCGAGCCCTTCGTGGATGTCTCGGCCCGCTAAGAATTTTTCAAGTGTGCTGTGTGCAACTCGTGAAGGGTCCGGAGAGAAACACACCATACACACGCGGTTCCGGCTAGGGAAAGCAAGCGGTCTACATAGCAAGTATTTAGAGCTAGATCTGAATGTAGTTAAAAAATATTTATATTGAGAAGAACGCGGTGATAGTTTCTGTTTTTCACTTTACATGTCATTACATTTAAGCAGTGCTGAAGAGAAAGGTGCCAGCAAAATGTTCAAGTTAGAAATAATGCAGCATTCAACACTGGATGTGTGTAAAAAAAAAAAAAAAAAAAAAAAAAATTTTTTAAAAGGGGGTCGTAGGGGGCAACATTGAATGGATAAAAAAAGGGGGGTGGGGGTCGTGGGGTTCCACCACACCTGAGTGCATTTCACTCGAAAATCCTGACACAATGCTCCATCTTCTGTAACACATATCATGTGTAAGGTTGCAGGGAGCCTGGATCCTGTCCCAGTGATCTCAGGTACAAGGGAGGGATGTGAACCCATCACAGGGCACAAGACAATACACACACATACACACAATAATACAACCAGATCATACACTACTTGGTGATATATGTAATGTATGTAAATGTAATAACCTGTATAAATGTAGGCCAAAGAATGGCAGTAAAATGCAGTAATGAAATAATACTGGTCAGTTTTAACTGGGAACAAAAGGTGGTGTTTTTGTGCCACTATTAAAAATCAAAACAAATGTCCTTTTTAAACTTTGGCATACGATATTCTGAGATAAATAACACTATTTTACATTTGAGTATTCATTATAGTCAAAATAATCCATGAATTAGGCTTGTTTTTTTTTATATATATATAAAAAATTTTGTTGCAGGAGCTCAGGCTAATGAGACCTACGGCCCATGAATAGCAAACAGAAGTTAAAAACGTGTAATGTTCACAATATATTATGTTGATAAATAGATCCATCACTATATCGGGTGATAATATATGGATTATTAAGGACTTATAATCATCTATAAGGGGGTGGCCATTTTGGACATTTAACATTAAATGAACACAACAGGAAGGTTAATTAGTTTCATTAAAAAAAAATCAATAATCATAAATACATTTTTTCTTAGCTACTGTTTTAAATTCCATGCACTATTAAAATCTCTATCATCACAGTATTAAAAAAATCTATACACCTATTGTTGGTTAAATCTGTGATATTAGTATTTGTGGTCAATAGGTTTTTAGCAAACTCTTGAAACAACAGTGTGGCTGATTTTGAGATGCTTAAACAATTCCTTGCACAACTTTCACATCGCAGTTGCGTCAATGTATTGCCCATTCAAGTCTTAACCCTGCCCCTCCCCCACGAGGTAGTCGTGGCACCATTGTCCCGAACATATTCAGTTATCAGTCATAAACAGATTTTCTTTTTTTTTTTTCTTTTTTTTTAAATATATGATGTAAACATTTCCTTTGTGGAAATCATTTGTGCTTTTTTATGGAATTCTTACAATAATAGCACCTTAATTTAAGATGAATGCACTTAAACCTAGGAAAGCAAAAACATGCTCAACTCATGTTTCACAGATATAAATTTATTTCTCCTCCACTTGTTATCAGTGTCAAAAAACAGTAATAAAAACATAATTCATACAAACATACTTGTTAACAATGGGGTTAAACAGTGTACTTCTCTTCCCCTTGCCTTTGGGATTTGTGGTAATGTGTGTAGTTTTTGTAGAGCTCACTAAATACTTCCTTAACACCCATTTGCAAGGTCCTGTTCAAGAACTTTATGTCCTGTTCAACAGACCGGTCGAGGATGCAGTAGATGCCTTCTGTCAGATGTGTTTTGATTTCTGGTCGAAGTGTCACCTTCACATATTAAAGAAAGAAGCATTGCCATCATTGCTGGTGCAGAAAAATATTATAAACAGAGAAGCATTAAGCAGAACGCCAGTAATGTACGTTAATACAGTGCAAAAGTTTTCATACCCCTTGAAAGTATTGTATTTTATTGGGATTTTATGTGATAGACCAACACAAAGTAGCACATAATTGTTAAGTGGAAGGTAAATGATAAATGTTTCTTAAAAATTTTAACAATTAAATATCTAAAAAGTGTTGCACGTATTTGTGTTCAGCCCCCATAAGTCAATATTTTGTAGAACCACCTTTTGCTGCAGTTACAACAGCAAGTCTTCTGGGGTATGTCTCTACCAGCTTTGAACACCTAGAGAGTGAAATTTTTGCCCATTCTTCTTTGCAAACTTGCTCAGGCCCAGTCAGATTGGATGGAGAGCATCTGTAAACAGCAATTTTCAAGGCTTGTACAAAGATTCTCAAGTGGATTTAGGTCTGGACTTTGACTGGGCCATTCTAACACATGAATATGCTTTGATCTAAACCATTCCATTGTAGCTTTGGCTGTTTAGGTTCTGTTTGGAAGGTGAACATCTGGCCCAGTCACAATGTCTTTTGCAGACTCTAACAGGATTTCTTCTAAGATTGCCCTGTATTTGGATCCATCCATATTTCCATCAACTCTGATCAGCTTTCCTGTCCCTGCTCAAGAAAAGCATCCCTACCACATGATGTTTCATTATGGGGATGGTACGTTTAGGGTGATGTGCAGTGTTGGTTGCATTTAGACCAAAAATTTCAATCTGACCAGAGCATCCTCTTTCACGCTGTGTTCCCCACATGGCATGTCGTACACTGCAAATCTTATGTCTTTCATCTCGCCACTCTTCAATAAAGGCCACATTCGTGGAGTGCATGACTAACAATTGTCCTGTAAGTAGATTCTTCCCCGAGCTGCTCCGCAGTTACCATGAGCCTCTTGGCTCTCCTTACCCGGCCTGTCAGTTTAGGTAGACGGCCATGTCTTCTTGATAGGTTAGCAGTTGTGCCATACCCTCTCCATTTTCGGATGATGGATTGAATAGTGCTCTGTGAGATGTTCAAAGCTTTGGATATTTTTTTCTATAACTTAACCCTGCATTAAACTTCTCCACACCTTTAATCCTGACCTGTCTGGTGTGTTCCATGGGCTTCATGATGCTGTTTGTTCACTAATGTTCCCTCTGAGGGCTTCACAAAACAGCTGTATTTATACAGAGATTAAATTACACACAGGTGGACTCTATATACTAATTATGTGACTTCGCAAGGCAATTGGTTCTACTTAATTTTAGTTAGCGGTATCAGATTAAAGGGGTCTGAATAAAATATATGAAAAATATAGTGATAGAGAAAAGAGATAGAGAAAATCTTTAGACAATACTCGATTTTGTATATTTTTTCCCACCAATTTCATTTCTTTAAAAAAAATATATATATTTGTTTTATTCTATATGCTAAAGATTTTACCTTCTGAAGTTCAGTGACATACTGAGCCACAATGAAAGCGTTCAGGAGCGTGAAACCATCTGCGGTTGTGCCAATATGGGTGTACATCCGTTCCACTAGCATGGCACATTTTAAAAGCTTCTCAGAATCCTTTCCTGAGATTAAAGAAAATCAAAGGTGCATTATGATTAATGAAGAAGTCTCTGAAAATATTTGGAACAATATTATCTAATTTTAAAGCATTTTCATGCCTATTGCACAGCAATGTAGGGAGGACGCTCTTATGAGTTGGTTCATAAATTTGACTGCAAATACCACATTGAACACATGTTAAAGTGCCCCTATTATGCTATTTTAAAGATTGCTAATATTGCTTAATGAGTCTCTTAAAACAGGTTTACATTCATTTTTCCCCTCGGGGCTTGCCGTAGAAGGGCAACGGGCATGCGCACTTCACGAGTGTTAAGTTCAATTTTGGTGAATGGTGGAGAATAAACAGTTAAAAAGGATTTTGTGTGCTCTCGTTTTTATTGGTTTTTTTATATTACAAAGTGTTTAAGCGAACCCGGCATGAATGCTCGGTCACATTAACAAGTGTGGTAACGTTAATTGTAAGATGGCGGGCAAGTTGTTCGTGACGTAGAACGTGGGCGGACATTATGCAAAAATGTTACGTAGTTACGTGCATCCGTAACAGAGAAAAATTTTAATAGCTAACGACTCGTTTAGGCGAATGTGAGCCGACTCTTTTTTTTTATAGACAAAAACTTCATTTATTGTGCACTGTCAGCGTCACAGATAGTGCAGATAGTTTATGTTCACATACGGTTACATGACACATTGCATGAAAGATCATATTTGAAAAAGCATAATAGGGGCACTTTAAGTTTTAGCAGTCAGAAAGATGAAAAAAAGGACTGATTTGGATCACCTTTCTCATTCTCCCCTTTTTGCCTGCCCTCTCGGATAATGGACGCCACCAGACGGTAAAAACAGTTCAGGAAGACTGGAGAAGCTTTCAGCATCACCTATTCAGAGAGACACAGTTAAAAAAATAATTAGACACTGGAGACAACTGCCTGAAATAAATTTTCACAGAAATGCCACTAAATTTACTACTACTGTGAAATCTTGACATGTTTACTGTTCACACACTAAATACATTTTTAGTCTGTATTCTTACTTCGGATGTAACAAGATACATTTTAAACAAAAACAATATAAAAATGAACGATGCAAGGGAACTGAAGACAACTTTCTAAAACAATTTTTAAAAAGGGTTTTTAATAAAATCTGTTTAAATATAACTTCTTGCAAGTTTTTTTCACTCAGAAAGGTCAAACAAATTCGGGAATCAATGTACGCGTTCACAAACGCTTTTTTTTTTTTACCGGAGGAAGCAGCGTACAAATGTGAATTAACTTAGATTGCTTTTTTCTGATTGTAAAACCATCAACAATTAACATAATGCAGTACAGAGGTAACACAGGTACAGACCCTCCTAGCAGGAGAAGGTTACTCACCTTTGGGTAGCACAGGATGATGGCATACAAGACTTCATGAATGGCCTGGAAAGCTAAATAATACTCTTCCATGCATTGGTTTTCCAGGGGCACAAACTCAAGAGCTCCGAGCACCAGGACAACATGGTGAGGGTCAGAAATATGAGTTTCACCTTGACGGAGCAGTGTGATTAGAGTTTCTATCACTGGCACAGTCAGTATACTGGTTAGAGAAGAGACTTGACCAGATGCTCTAACCACAAACTGAAACAAACAAAAAAAAAGGTGTATGACCCAGGACACTTTAAAAAAGATTCCATGAGGTTTTACATTTCATTACACCTATGTACTTCAGATTACTTACACCAGACCACATAAAATCACAGAGACTTTAACTACAGGAAATGCGAAATGCTCCTACAACACAGGGATATATATATATATATATATATTTTTTTTTTTTTTTTGCACCAATACCCAACAAGTCTTCAGGTACACTAGAGTTAGGTTGAGTCAACATAGGCCAGACATTCTAACGGTAATACTGACGTCAGCGGGAGCAGCATTTATCTGTTTAAACATATTTTATTTATTATATAAACATTATTTTAATGTAAAAATGTTCTTTATTCACAACAAATTATTTGTATCTATTGGACCGACCATATGGCTTTACTCAACAAAAAAATATTTGCTTTAAACTGACAACAAAATGCAAATCAGTGCACCATTTATTAACCAAAATAAAATAATTCCTTCTGTATTTCTGGACATTTCAATGCAATACTTACAACAAGAGAAGACATGATGTGAGGAACGGTACGCCAGAACTTCTCTGTGGACGCCTCTGACAGTGAACAGCTGGCAAGCAGTCTTATTATAGTCACAGTTGCAAACACATCCTGTTGGAAGTTGATTGAAATTGCACATATTTCTATTTAGCACAAACGCATATATTCAGTCGAGAAGTTATATTATTAGATATTTGATTAATAACTAAAGGCTGCAGCTAATACTATATTGTAAAATGTCAGGTGGTGTTGAATTAAATTTGCATCAATATCAAGTTTTGAAATGCCAACTCACTTTGTAGCTGCCCATTTCAATCTGGGATGCATCAAGTCCATCCCGGATCATGAGAAATAATGACTGGAGTTGTTCTTCTGAGGAGTTGACCATCAGCTGGGTGAGAAGATTCCCAAGTGGGACTTCCAGTTCTTTTGCCTCTGATACAGAAAGCCACTCCCCTAGAGGGCATATATTTTAGATTAAAAAATCATATGAAGTGTTCAAAGGCTTATCTTTGTTATTATATCATTTCAGATGCATCCTTACCTGATAATAGCTTATAAACACTCTGCAGAATCTTAAAATGAAGACTGTCAAGATTGGACTCTTGTGTTTTCTCTGCAGCCAAATAAAATCCTGAGAGATAACTGAGAGATGCAATGATAAACTCTACAGGTTGTGGTGCTGAGTACATTTCCTCCAAAATCTGCTGGCCAAAGCTATTGTACAGTGCCATGTTGGATAGTTTGTGTTTTTGATCACCATCACTAATATCCTGGGTCTGATGAGAGACCTTTGCTAACTCACACTTGATCATTACAGTCACCACATCAATAGAGAATGACTGACTGTGTCCATTGTCTGACTTTCTAATCAGCACAGTCTGTGTGGCAGGTCCCATTACAGAGATGATCTTTCCCAACAACTGAGTTAAAGCCTCATCCAGCTGAGTACTTTTTCCCAACACAGACATTATGTCCTTACAAATTGTGCTCAAAGTTACTAAGTGGAGCTGAAATGAGTACAGGGCTTCATCACAATCCCCAGAGTCCAGATATGATTTTCCTAAGACAATCATAAAATTGGTGAACTTGTCCAAATTGATTAGCACGCTGCTTTTTCTCTCCAGTATAACATGTGTTATACTGTCAATAAAAGTTTGGACTGACTGGAGAAAAGAAAACCAAGCCGCGTTGTCCAGACTTTGAAACAGATTCTTTTCACAGCGAGAGAAAAGAGAGGTCATCACCATCTCCAAGAGCGTACTACCGTGTACAACTTTGAGTACTGCATGAGAATTTTTACCCACCAAGAATGAATCCATGAGGGCAAAAAGCTCTTTTAAAAGGTTGACTGGTACTGAAGATACTCCATTTTCATTTTGTTGCACACAAAGCATCATGAAGAGCAAACCCAGAAAAAGTCCTACATAATCTTCAGGAGACATTGCATAGGGATTTAAGACATGCGTTATCCTTAATAACTGCAGAAGGGCGTCTACTTGTGTTTCAGATATGGTGATGGAAGCACCAGATTTAGCACTGTCCATAATGTTCTGTGCTATGGCTTTCAGTCTGTTAAAAGATGATGAGACGTCATCATTAGGACCTTGTTTGCCTTCAGATGTGACACCAATTTCAGTGCTGGATTTAAAAAATGATGGACAAAAGGCCTGTACTTCGGTAGCATCTGGCACTCCAAAAAATTTGTTTGTTATGGAAGTTACCACTGCTGAGTGCAAGCTGGGCAACTCACACAGCACTCTGCTTTCAAGCAGTTGTTTTGAAATACGTAGGAATGACAGCTCACTCTTCTCCATATTGTTTCTTGAGTGACCCTGAAGCAGCGAGTTCAGGATGGTCTCTGCTATGCCAGATGTAACCTCTTGTGTAAGGTATGGAGCAATTAATGGCAGGTTAGTAGTTACTAAAAACCAAAAAGCTACTGGATAGGTGTCACTATTAACACTGCAAAGCTGACGGTCCCATGTTTGGACAGTGTACATATTAACTGAAAATAAATGACTATCTGCGACAACTTGAGCAGTTTGATGAAGAACATTTTGGGTGTCCATGTCCAGAGTGGGTGAAGGCAAGTTGAGCAAGTATCTCTTCATTCTGTGGAGCGCAAGATGTTTTTGGAGAAACCTGCTCAGTGGACTGACTTGGCCTCCTGAGATTGTAAGTGCCAAAACGTTCTGCATTGTATCAGAGATAGGACTGATGTCATCAGTTAGACCAGCTGGTGAGGTATATTTACTGCAATGAATTTGAAAGAGGGTGTCTGCCTCATGCCAAGTGTGAGTAAGAAGAAGACTTGCTTCTTGAATCTTTTCTACCCAGGTCTTGTCTGTGATCAAAACTCCCTCTATAGACTGCAGCAGTGCCCTAACAAAATTTAGCATTTCCTCCATAAGACTTTGGGTTTTTCTGATTATGGGCAAAGGAGTGCTGTCATCTAGCGTCTTAAGACTAAAGACCACTTCGTGCATGAGAACACTCAGAGAAAACATCTTTAATGCAGACTCCCTTCTTCCCTTTTGGAAATAAGGGAGATCATTAAGCATCTTCTCCAGAATAAGTCTGCAGATTTCAAGATTCTGGCTAGGAGGGTTGTCCAAGAGACACTGACTTAAGCAATTTTGCAAAGCCTCAGGCAACAACTCCTGCCTCAGTTCATCAGCAGCTGGTCTACAGATTACCAAAAGCAGTTCCTCAATGAGTCTTGGCAGCTGACGTAGCTTCGTGTAGGTCTGAAGGACTGCACAAACAAGAGCCTCTTGAGCTTTCTTCACCCGTACTTCCATGTTGTCAGCATCCACCCAGACGGAAGACACAAGCTCATCAAGATCTGGCTCTATAATTTGGTGGTTCAGTGAAAGCAATACTTTCAAGCAGCGGTACCAAGCTGGAATTCCTGTCTGTGCATTATTGAATAAAAGCTGAGCCACTTTCCTGTAGAAATTGAACTGCACCTCTCCATGATGTATTTTGTCTGCAGCTACATTATAAATATCTCCAGACAAACAGGAGTTTAAAATCTTCTCCATGGCAAGCAGAGCAAAGCTCCAGTTTGCCTCATTAAAAGTTTCTTTGACATTCAGGTCCTGTGTAAACTCAAGGGCTATAAGAAACTTTGTCATAAGATGAAAGCAAACCAGTTTGTTCTCTCCTCCTTTGCAAAATGCATCTAAAAAGAATCTGAAGAGCAGTGGAAGAGAATTGGCTTGGACACTGTAAAAGAAAGACTCTTTATCAACATCATGTCCATGGACAAGTTTTGACAGAATAGTTGCAGCTGGGCAGAGCAAGGTTTTGCCTGTAGATCCCTTTTTTCCACCTGATCCCTGTTCCGATGGGAGAACTTCTTCTTTGTAGTGCTGTAGGTGCTCATGATAGAAAAGAGAAGACTGAAGAATCAAGTCCACTTTGCTCCGGATCTCTTTGCATGTGTGTTGCCGGATCCTTGTATCATCCTTCTCTGTCCATATCCTAGAGGTTATTAAGTGTCTTAACAGACAGAGGGGCTGTAGAAGGTGTTCTGTCACCTGAACAAAAACTCTCTTAGGGTTTCCTTGCTGCTTTTGCACAGTTAAATAGGTGCTTAGTACAAGAAGCAGAACTTCAAACACCTTAACTGAAAGGGGCTCAGAAGAGTCCTGCTGCTGGAGCTGAAAACAGGCCAGGCCACTGGTCCTAACCACAACCTCCACCAGCAGCTCATATTTGGCAGTGTATGTCACAGCGAGGACAGGAATTGTCAGGATTCCTTCACAACAACTCAGAATAGTAGACAGGTCAACAGACAGAGTTCCTGACGTGCTTTCCACAATTCTTTCATTGATAATCTATGGCAAATAGGAAAAAAAAAAAACAAGGCAGTAAACTTTTTATTAAATGTTAGGGTTAGTCTGAAGTATTTTGCAGCATTCCAAGGATTCTATTTCACAAAGTACATTTCTGACAAGTAAAATTATTTGACAAGTAACAAAGTTTATTTTCGGATAATAAAAAGTTTTAGGCTCAAAGTACGCACATAATGAAAGTACAATAATCCACAATACATATTACAATAATAATATGAAAACAGTATATACAAGCGGCATTCAAGTCAAACTGGGATTGACATCAAGCACAGTACAGGGATGGCCTCTTAACTGCAGTAAAACATGTGAATGGTGCAAATGTTTTAAAGAAAGCCATAGATCAACGAATGACAATCCCAGCCAAGGTGACTCAGAGCCCATCTGCAGTCATTCCCATGGACATTCAGCATGTGGAACAACTGATGCTTGAAAATCTACTTATAACTTGTCACCAATTTGTGAAAGAGAACCATCTATCTGTGGGAATTGTACATACAATCACTCACAAACACCAATTGCACATTTCAGTTATTGTGAAGTTATTGGGAGTTATGGGGAGTTATTGAGAGTTACTGCCACCCCCTGTATAGTCTTAGCCTCGCTCCAAGCTATTTCTATATGTTTGGGCCATTAAAGGAGTTCGTGGGAGACCAGCGTTTCAGACATAAAGCAGGCTGTCTGAAAATGCTCCGGTGTACTGAGGAACCTGTCTACCATGACAGTATCTAGTGAAACACTCGGGAAAGTGCATTACTGTATCAGGGATCATATAGAGAGATAATGATATTTTTTTACTCTTAAAAAATATCTGTGTTTCTTTATTCTGGACTTCTCAAGTCCCAATTTTACCTGAACACCCCTCGTAGCTTAGTAATATTTACCACAAAATACAACAATAAACAATATATAGAATATATATTTTTTTATTATTATTTAATTGGTCTGTATTGTACATACCTGGGGAACTGCTGGGTGTATTTTGAATGTCTTTCCTGTCCTCAGGACATTACAAAGCTTCTTACTATGAAGAATTTCTGTCAGGTAGGTCCATAAACCTTCCAGCACCTCCTGCGACAGCTCTACTTTCTTGCTGTAATAACCGGATAGGGCACGAGCAACCCAGTCAAACAAAAACTGCAAAGAGAAAATAATGGAAGATAAAAACACAAAAACAGAATAAAATGACATAGAAAGATATGCAAACTGAGACTTTTTTTAAAATAATTTGTGTAATCTTAGATGGTACAGTATGTGGCTTCTTAATTTTGTAGATCATGCTACATGTAATTGTATTGATATCGAAAAATATAAGACTGTCAAACATGGCATTATAAGTTAATAAAATCTCAAAGTATGTGGAAGAAAATGAATATTCACCTGTTCTTTATTTGGAAGAAGGCACTGATTGGATACCCATGCAAATCGCGCCAGCTTCAGCTTATCTTGCCATGGTGTGAGATGGCTGTTTAGCTTTTCATGGACGCCAGAGTAGATGGCAGTCATATTTGAAGCAAGTCTGGCTGATAAGAAAATGGAAGTTAGGGACTTGGGAAGTGCTATTACTTAGGTAATTGTTTGATTCTTGTGTGTTGGGAACAAGGAAAAACATGCAGGACAGTGGTTCTCAAATAGCAGGGCTGCAGCCATGGTTCAATTGAGTTAAATGCATAAACATGTATTTAAAGACATTACTGTGGACAAAATCATAATTTAATATAGTTGTAATGTTAGTTGAACTGAATTGGGTTACTAATGCTTCACTTTATGGAAACATAATTTAATATTTTCAACATAAATGTCATTTTAATTATATTAGAAAAAACATTTAGGGTCTAAAAGTTAGATTTTCTATATGACTGATATTGTTTCTGTAGGGTTTAAATGAGTAGAATAAAATGTCTCCCATAAGTAAACATAACATTGTACAATTGCTTAATGAAACTAGTATTTAAATTGCTTTATTATGTTAGGTGATTCATGAGTTTTTATATACAAACTACAGTACCAGATGCACAAATAAGCCCCTGGCCTCAATGTGCCCTTTTGCACTGGTCCAAGTACTGACATGAAGTAAATGATATAAAAATGGTTAATATTAAACTATTGCAGTTTTAATAGCGATTATTTTTCGAGGCGCAGGTTTCCCCCTTGCTTGTCATTTTAATGATCGCAAACATCATTAACATCCTTGTAAGAATGACTTTGTCACGCGTTTCTACGAATCTTACATAGATATAATTTTAACTTACGTTTTTAAAGCCACTATTCTCCCTTAACATCCCAAGTAGTTACAGTCACATCACACACGTGTTCCTGTTAAAGTTGTAACACCAACCCGAGCACTTCCCCCAGACAGTAGTAATCGAGTGACTATTAGTGAAGGCAACCCAGGTTTACAGATCTTCCACAGTATGAGTAGCTACTAGGTCGAAATCGTACCTTTGTTTTTACATGTTCTTCTCAGTCATAAAAGTTCTTTCCACTGGGAAATTATTTTCCTACATTCACTGATCAGTCATAACATTAACGCCACAAGTCAAGAAAACCAATTTTGTAAAATTATTTTGTTACAATAGCCCCTGTCAAGAGGTGGGATATATTAAGTAGCAAGTCAACAGTGAGCTCTCATAGATCTTGGGGGTTGTTCCCAGTATGCTGTGGTTAGCAGCTAACAAAATGGCCCATGGAAGGACAAAAGGTGAACCTGCGACAGGGTTATGGGAGCCCAAAGCCCAAAGGTTTGGGGAGCAAAAACTAGCCCTTCTGGTTGATGATCTGGTACTTCAGCACAAATTGTTAAAATAAATGTTTAAAAAAAAAATAAAAAATACAAACTAGAAAATAATTTTAAAAAAAATAAAATAAACTACTGACACATACAATAAGCAGAAGGGCATCAGAACTGGACCACTGAGCAGTGAAAGAAGGTGGCCTGGTCTTTAATCATGTTTATTTATTTAATTATTTATTTATCTGTTTACATCATGTGCTTACCCGAGAAAGTGATGCACTAAGATGCATTATGGGACAAAAGCAAGCTGGCTAGGGCAGTATGATATTCTGGGAAATGTTTGGGAAACCCTGTGTCCTGGCATTTATGTGGATGTTGCTTTGACAAATACCACCTACCTAAACACTGTTGCAGAAGAACTATACCCCTTTCATGGCAAGAGTATGCCTTGATGGCTGTTTCAGCAGGATAATGCATGCTGACAAACTGCAAAAATCATTCAGGAATGGTGTGAGGAACATGATAAAGAGTTTGAGGTGTTGGCAAGGCTTTCAAATTCCGCAGAGTCTCAGTCTGATCATGCATCTGTGAGATATGCTGGACAAACAATTTCCATCCAGTGAGGCTCACCTTATAATTCATGGGAATTACATTATCTACTGCCAATGTCTTTGTGCCAGATATCACAGCTTACCTTCAGAGATATTGTAGAGTCCATGCCTCTATGGGTCTATGAGTCACACAAAGTGGGACGTACCGGATATCATGTTGGGTCATGTTATGGCTGTGTGTTTATGGTGTACAAACATACATTTTGTTCTGGATAATGCTGATGTTGTTGAATAAAATAGAATTTTCAGGGAAAAAAATTTAGGAAATGAATCCTACCAAAAAAAAACAAAAAAAAAATCTGTCGGGCAGACACATAGACATAATGCTTATAATAAAAGCAACATTATTTAAATAGCACTTGATCACCACAACCAAATTATTGCTAATTTCCAGCACATTCTGGGAATGTTGCCACTGAAACATTTTTTAAGTTTGTGTTTTATTTATCAGGAAAGTTTTCCTTAGTTATGCTTTAAGCTCCTCAGAGGTATCTTGACCCCATTTTAGGTTGGGTCTGAGGGTTTTGTAGAGGTACCCAACCCTGGTCCTTGACAATTACCTCACATGCACATTTTAGTGTTTTCCTAGCTCCCAGACAACTCAACTAATTGATAGCTTTTTTCTGAATTGAAGTGGGGTGTGATAGAGAAGGGAAAAAGTACAATTGTTGTGATGATAAAAAAAAAAGAAGAAGAACTGTTAACTTAATAACGATACTATGTAGTAAACACATCTCTTTATTCCATATATTTTGGGTAAATGTAAAGTCTAACCTTTCTCTTTTTTTTTATAAAAATGCGTGCACTTTAAATTAGTGTAGATCACGCACGGTATTTAATTTCAAAACAGTTCTATCTGTGCTCTTCGTGTGAATCGATGAATCGTGCATCCTCAAACATGTCTATGAGAATGTTGCAAAAACCGGAAGGACTTAAACGTAGACTAAAATGAATGTTTCCGCCATGCATTTAAATGTTAATATGTTTTTCGTCTGAGCTTGACATGGAAGCAGGTTTTTGCTTTACCCTTGTTTTGGTATCCGACACTTGAGTGCAGTTATAGGTCTTAATGTATTTATATATTCTAACAAATTAGTTAATGGGGGGAAAACCGTTGGTGTGGGTTATTTCAGTATATAAACAAAATCCAAAAAATTTAATTTATTTCTCACATAACTCTCCATAATTATTGTCTTTTTGGAGGTCATCAAAACAAGCTATAATTTATTTGTGTATTTCCTTGGTATTGAGTGGGGAAATGGTGTTCCCCAGCCCTAGGTTATAGTCCTCCGCCCATGATTGTCTGTTACAAAACATTACAGTATGGAAATGATCAAAAGCTTCTCTGACGAGCTGTTTCCCTCTCAGATACTAAACACTTAACAAAGTAAACATGCAGAGTGCTTCACTAAAACCGCACTAGCTTTTAACTGATAACTCCACATCATTTCCCTGCATTGCTTTTTTCCGTCCTGGTCTCATAAAACTGTATTTTTCTACCTCGCTGACGTTAAAGCCGACGAAAATAAAGTGCTGATAATCTGGTTCACAGACCAGACTTAATCTTTGTTCTTTCGACAGAATTAAAGTTACCGTGCAATGGCAGCTTCCGGGGGGGAAAAACCCGGAAGTTAGAAGAGGCTCAGCGTCCTTCTGTGTACAGTACATGAGAAAAGTGCGGTCTCAGTGTGGTAGTTGTGCGCGCCGTGTGGTAGTAACCTGTGTGTTGGAAAACTAGTCTCCACTACTTGGATGCAACTAACAGGTTCGATCAGCATATGTGTTTGGGGTAACTTTTCTGTGTGGCTCATGTTATATGATTTCTTTACATTTGTATGCATTTATTTATTGATTGATATCGATGTCGTTTCATTGCCAGTAGGCATATCCAAGCAACATGGACGCTACAGGGAAGGACATATAGGACACTTTGGTGTGTGTGACAGATTTTGCAAGCATTTGGGAGTGCCAGTAACCTGCCTGGGTGTGAGAGGAGATAACGAGTGACAAGGCTGTGTGTAGCTGTCAGGCACAGATAATGTTCCGTAACCGTCAGAAACTCAACACGAGCCCGGATCATTAGTCTTCCCTTCTTTGAAGATGAAAGGAGCGGAATCGGTGCCTTGTGAATGCGGACAAATGTATCTATAATACGTGTTTAGTTAGCATTTTGGCTAACTGCTTTCCACCTGAGCGCCAAGCGGACTGTATTAATGTTTCTGCGCCGTTTTGGATGTACCTGTGGTAATGTCCTTCATTGAAAGTGAAGTGGATGAAAGCTAAAGCCTCTGTTCAGCTTGCTTCCTGTAAATTGTGTGGAGTAACAATGTTGTATATGTTGAGAATCGCAAACTGCAAACTGTTACCGCAGTGGAATATCACCTGCAAACGCTCTGTAAAACTTTACCAGCTGTCGGGTCTGACTTCATTGAGATCCCAGAGAAAACTGAACTGTAGACCTATACTTGAAGCATCAGTTTTTTCCCATGTCCGTCTTCGAGCGACTGTAGGTCCACATTTTGTTTGGACCCACTTCACGGCGTCCACTCCGTTTGCTTTTTACAGCACATCGACAGACTCCAAGCAAGAGGAAAAGCATGTGGTAAATAAAGTCAAGACCAATGACAAACCGGGACGGGTATCGTCAGATGACCTCAAAAAGTTATTGCAGCTCGCTCATCCAGAGCGCTGGAGGCTATCAGGTAAAAAGCACACAACTCAAATATAGGTATTGCACAAGGAGGCAGACACAACCTTTGTTGTGGCAGATACACCCAAACTCTATACCAAATACCATCTTGGTATGGCTGATTATTTCTCTGTTCTTAATCAAAAGGTTCTATTTGAGATCTGTTAGCAAATGAATCTCTCTGTTTCACTTAAAACCCTGGCTTGACTCAGTTTATCGTGTTAGATGGAGCATTTTTTATGTGTGTCCTTTTAAAAGTTGAATGTTGATGTGTTAATGTACCAAAACAAGCAACACAAATCCCTCTCATGCTGACATGGCATAAATGTTCTCTATTGCCAAAATATAAACATTCAAATCAGAGCTTAACATGCCTTGACGGCTTAAAAAATCTTAACAGAGAGATGTCTTTGCTAACGGATCTCAAATAGAACCCTTGAGAAACCTTTGATTAAGAACAGAAATAATCAGCCATACAAAGATGACAGTGTTTGTTCTTTGAGATTTTATTGATTGATAACTAGAGTCTACTTAATGACCCAATAGAAAATAAGCATTTCAAGTTAATCTTTGTTCAGTTTTATCACATTGATTGTCTTAATAATTTTAAACTATAGGAAGTTTAGCACACCGCTTTATTATTTGGAATGAATTTTATTTTCTCCCCAAATTCTATACAAATCCTGGATTGCGGTTTTATTTATATTAAATCTGCTTTAAGGTAGTCATTATGACTTAATGGACTCATTATGACCTAATGGAACATCTGGTCAATGTTGAAACAGTGACATGTTTGGGATATGTTAATTTCCTAGGCGGTAAAGGTCTGTCCACATTTTGGTGACATTGTGTTGGTGATTAAGACTGCCTCTGAATTTCTCACGCCCATAAGCACAATCCTATATGGAGAGGATTGCATGCTATATAACCTAGCAACCATATCAACAAGGTAAAGAAGACAAACCAGACTGATGAAAAAAAAAAAAGCACACTAACACACATTGTTTGTCGACCTTAATCACAAATGTCCTGTCTTTTATTTGTCACTTGCTGATAAGAACACTTTAATTATCTAACATAAACGAGTCTAACTAGATCTGGGCCCGTATTCACAAAGCTTCTTAGAATTCTTTCAGAGAGCTCTTATCTTAGCTTAAAAAGTCCTAGTTGGGAGTCTTAGACTAAAAGTGATTTAGGAAACTTCTCAGAGCAACTCTGAGGAAGGAAAGTACAAAAACCTTTATC
>JAQMYL010000038.1:12909881-12937110 GCA_030014365.1 Clarias pachynema
TGTGTGTGTGTGTGTGTGTGTGTGTGTGGGTGTGTGTGTGTGTGTGTGTGTGTGTGTGTGTGTGAGAATGATTCTTCAACTTTCCTTGAACATTACATGATTCCATTTTTTTCTCTACTTGAAAAAAAAAATTTGACTTTTATTTTAACGTTTGAGGTATGTTTCATAAAGCCAGAATATTCAACTATTAAGCACAAATTGTTTTGAGCAATAGGTATATTTTATTTGTTCATTTGCTTTGTTCATTACCAGTTGAAGTATAAACATCAAATTGATTGTCTTAATAATTTTGAATCATAGGAAGTTTAGTACACAGCTTTAATATCTTGAATGAAATTTTTTTTTTTTAATTCTATCCAAATCGTGGATTGCAGTTTTACACTACTGTTGTTTTTGCTCCTATCTGAATTTCCTCACAGCTGCTGTTAGCTTCCTTGTCATCTCCAGTGCTGTCACCATGTCTGCTCCATTTTTTCTGGGTAAAGTGATCGACACTGTCTACACAAACTCACCAGCGGATTTTACTTCCTCCCTGACCTCCCTGTGCATCATGCTGGCAGGGGTATTCCTGTGTGGTGGTGCTGCCAACGCTGCACGCGTATACCTTATTCAGGTCTCAGGTGAGCTCTTAGAAGGAACCACAGTGCAAAAGTGACTTGAAGAACAAATGTTTTGTTTTACCATGCTTATTTACAATATAGAAACTGGAGGTTGTCTAAGTGAAAAGGAGTCTGAATGAATGAAATTGTCATCAATTCTTCTGCTCAACTTCAACATATTGTTGTGGGTGGTTTTTGCAGGGCAGCAGATTGTGAGAAACTTGCGTGAATCCCTTTTTTCCTCGGTTTTGAGGCAGGAAGTGGGATTCTTTGATAAGACCCGCACTGGTGAGCTCATTAACCGCCTTTCATCAGACACAAATCTAGTTGGACATGCACTCACTGATAACATGTCTGATGGTCTACGATCGATTGCTCAAGCTGGAGCTGGAGTCAGCATGATGGTGAGCAATAGTCTTAAGCTAACAGATGCTGTGACTGCAATCATGAGACTCAGTAATTGTGACTGACAGTTGTATTTAGCATTATTTCATTTGTTAATATTATTTAATAATGTTAAATGTTAGTTTGGATCAGAACCATAAATATAAACATTTGCAGTAATTTTCCTGTAAAATACATGTTTTTCTTGTTAAGAGAGTAATATGTCTTTAACCGTGAGTCACATTTACACTGTTTTGTTGTTGGTTGTGTTGTTCGAACATTATAATTTGTCGGCAAGAAATAAACATTTCTATGTTCTATTACTATGCTGTAGCAGTATTTTCCCAGAAATGATAGGTCTTATAAAAAAAAAGGCCTATAGTGCTACATTGCATTGGTAATTGCAGATATAACTTAATATTTTACCAGCTGCCTAAATTTCAACTCTTACTTTCCTTCTCTCTAGTTCTATGTCTCACCCAGTCTTGCCAGCTTTGTCCTAATGATTGTACCTCCTGTGGCCGGCCTGGCAGTAATCTATGGAAGATATGTGCGCTCCATATCTAAGCAAACACAGGATGCTCTGGCAGAGGCCACACAGGTGAGAACCAGCTCTTTGTGCACTTTAAGTTTTAGGTGCTATAGCATTAACACTGATTGCACATGAACGTTTTATGGAGCATTTTTTTTTTTTTTTTTAACATAACAGGATTGGATCCTGATCGGATTTTAACCATCTGTGCTATACATTTCAACCTGTACTTAAATGCGTCACTGGTTAGCTAGACTCACATCTGATGTTATATAATGTATACTATGCAAATAATCATTTAACATTTGGTAACCTAGTTTTAGTGTTTGTTCCAGGTGTTTTTATAAGGAAATGATGATTTCATCGTCAAAGATAGCAAATTTATAATATTTGTCTTAAATTACTGAAAGGATTTATCTACTTGTAGTATTCATTTATTTAGCAATTTATCTCTTTATTTTTCTGTGCCTGATACAGCTGGCAGAAGAGAGGATCAGCAACTTACGAACAGTTAGGGCATTCAGCAAAGAGCTGTCAGAAGTGCGGTCCTATGCAGAGAAGGTGGAATATGTCCTTCGACTGGCTAAGAAGGAAGCTAAGCTTACTGCTGGGTTCTATGGCATCGTATGCTCTATTAAAATATAATTACAAATATTGCCTTTATACATTGACCAATTATAGTAAAAACAAACTGTATATGTCTGTGAGTAGACAGGGCTGAGTGGCAACATGATCGTCCTGAGTGTGCTGTATAAAGGTGGGCTGCTGATGGGTAGTGAGCACATGACAGTAGGAGAGCTTTCCGCCTTCCTCATGTATGCCATCTGGGTGGGCATTAGCATTGCTGGTGAGGACAAATTACTGTACATAAGCACCACATATCAGGCATATGCCATTTTTACACACAATAACAGACAAGAAAAGGTAGCTTCATGTAGTATTCCTAACTTGTGTGTTTTTACTATTAATTGCAAGGCCTGAGCTCATTCTATTCAGAACTGATGAAAGGGTTTGGAGCTGGTACACGCCTTTGGGAACTAATGGAGCGGAAGCCCGAGTTTCCTCTCAATGGTAAATATGCTTTTACAAAAAATTGTATGGTCACGACATAAATACTTGCTATGCACCGCATTGATCAATCAGTCTAAAAGACCCATTTAATCCTGTCTTCCACTTGTCTTTTAGAGGGACTTGTGTTGAGACCAGAGCAACTAAAAGGAGCCATTGAGTTTCATGATGTGACATTTGCTTACCCAACAAGGAAGGATGTCTCCATATTCCAAAACCTAAATCTGTCTGTGCCAGCTGGTTCAGTGATGGCAGTGGTGGGGTCAAGTGGCTCTGGAAAATCTACTCTTGTGTCTCTTCTGCTCCGTCTGTATGACCCAGACTCTGGTGAGCAGTAGGGTCATTTTGCACATGTGCACAGAATCAGGCTTTTGTAGTTCCAATTCTGTTTCATTTCTTACCCTGACTTAGGTATGGTAACTATTGATGGTTATGACATTCGGAATTTGAATGCGTATTGGCTGCGGAGTCATATTGGAACTGTAAGCCAGGTAAGCAGCACCACAGCACTTTAAGCAAATAGTTACATTATTAGACCATGTCACTGTTATGACTATTTATTCCCTAGGATCATCATGCTTATGGAATGCCCTGGGATAAAGTATCGTTTTGTTTTGTTTTTTTCTTGTATAGGAGCCAGTCCTCTTCTCCTGTTCTATTGCTGAGAACATTGCTTATGGAGCAGCAAATCCCAGTCAGGTCACAGCACAGGACATTCTCCGAGTAGCACAGATAGCTAATGCTCATGACTTTATTAATGGATTTCCCAAAGGCTTTGACACTATTGTTGGAGAGAAAGGAGTACTGCTGTCAGGTACCAAAATATCTCATAAAATTTTTTTTATGTGTGGCCATTTGAAATATATAGTCTGTTTTCTTTTTCTTTATTATGACTATGCTAATATTTAAAACTTGATGTCGCTAATGATTTATTGGATGAACAGGTGGACAGAAGCAAAGAATTGCTATAGCAAGAGCCTTGCTAAAGGTAACTATCATGGTTTCTTCCAGCATATTCCATAACACAGAATATGCAAGTTATTATTGAAGTTTAAAATATTGCTTTTTTTTACCTGATAGAACCCCAAAATACTGTTATTAGATGAAGCCACAAGGTAAGTAATTAATTTGTGTAATGATTTTTGCCAAAATAATGTACATCGTTACTAGCAATACATTATTAACAAGTAAATTAGTTTATTCAGACTGCTATGACAGTGTTTGGTTGAGGAAGGCTACTGCACATTGGTCAGGTTTTGTATGCTTCAAAATTGATAGAGCTGGCCTCTGGGACAAGTTTATACATTTAATATACATAAATGTCATTTTCATAACTTTATACTCATCTCTTTGTCCCCTGAATTCTGCAGTGCTCTGGATGCAGAGAATGAGTTCCTAGTGCAAGAGGCTTTGGAGCGGCTGATGCAGGACCGCACGGTGCTCGTCATCGCTCACCGTCTCTCCACCATACAGAATGCAGATGCTGTGGCTGTGCTGGACCAGCGGCATGTTGTGGAGTGTGGCCGTCATGCCCAGCTTCTCACCAACCAAGATGGTCTCTTCCGCAAGCTCATGGAGAAACAAGCCTTTTTACATGCTGATCAGAAGCTGTCTCTTGCCGAATAGAAGACGACATTTTGACGTCTAAAGAAAGTACTAATAAAAATGAAAGTTCATGAATCCTGATGTGCAGTGTCGGAAGAAAACAACTTTAGAGTGCCTCTTTGCAGTATAAACGACCAGTCAAAAGTTTGGAAGTTTGTCCATTTTTTATTTGATTAATGAAGACATTTACTCTATGAATCAGCAAGGGATCAATAAATGTGTTTAACAAATCCAAACAAGTTTGTATTTGACATTTTAATAGTATTACTGATGAAGCTTTGCATACCTGGCATCTTTTCAAGCAGGTTTTTGGTAGAACTTCACTCTGGGAACTTTAAGAAGCACCTCCGAACAGGTTGGCTCCTTTTCCTATTTTATAAGTAGGAATTACTTGTTTGGGTAAATTTTAATTAAACACACATATTTACAAATATCTTTAGATATTTTCAAACAGTTAATACTTAATACCTTAATATAAAATTTTATTTTGTTCCCTCCCAATTTGCTAATTTACCAAAGTTCAACTTAAATGTGCTTTAAGACAATGAAAATTGTGTATTCAGTCTAGTGTATACAAACTTTTGACTGGTAGTGTATGTTTACACCTAACTTGATGTCAACGCTCAACTCCATTATAAGTTACAAATGTGTAATAAAGAGAAAGATTATTTATTTAAGATACTGGCACTTTACATGCAGTATAACTGGAAGTTGTACTTTCTTTTAGAATCACATATCATGACACTATGCTTCTGTGATTATATATTTGTCTGACAGAGTCATTTAATATTTTATATCCAGTTATACAGTAGAAATATTCCTAGTAATATTTTTTTAGGATCATGATCATACAGTAGTATGTGATGCAATGCTCTCTTTTCTGATAAAAGACACGTATACTGCAAATATATAAAAAGGTTTTGAGATCATTGTGGTTTCAGTTTTGCTATATGTAATTATATGCACTGATAAGCCATTGCTTTCTAACCATTAACATAACAACCACCTAGGTTTAAGGTTCCCCTTGTGCCACCGGGCCATCTCTGGCCCCTCATGAAATGGCTCAACGTGCCCTCTTGGGGTGTGCTGTGGTGATGAGCATTGACTCTTGGAATTGGGCCGGACAGACAGGTCCCCATGGACGTAGATGGGCTTTGGGTGCCCATGATCCCATTGCCAGTTAATGTTATTCAGTTGACCTGGTAGTGGCTGATAGGTGTATTCAGTATACAATGTTTGCCTAAACTGTGGTATTTTGGTTCCAAAAAATATGAGCTGGTCATGATTCTGTGTCAAAGATGTCCACATTATTTGTTTGTGGAAAAAAGCCAGAAAGATCCACTCAGCACTGTTGTTTTGCAGTCTTGCATTAAAGCATTTTATTGGCCTTCAACACAGGGAACCATTCATATTTGCAAATACAGTAGAGAAAACGGTGAAGAGATTGTCTATGAAAAACACAGTTATAGAGATAGGCCTTCAACGAAACTAGTTGTTTGGTGTCCTAATTAGGACATTTCTTTTTTAAAAAGCTGTGAACATCATATTATTTATCCTTATATAAATAAACTACTGATTTAATTAATGACGGTGTCAAGAAGTCTCTCACAGCTTTAACATGATTTGAGGATCAAATAGCATGTGGTACCTAAAGAGGGCACTGTTGGCCTGACATTTTAGATGCACATTCTCTACACATGTAGAGAACATTTTAGTGCAGTTATAAATAAAGCAAAGGTTATGAGTTACTTTAAATGAATTACTAGTAACTGAAATCACAAATACACCCTTTTGTGTTGGTAAAATTCTTCTTGTTTGATTGTGTTATGATTCGTTGCATTAAATGCAATGAATCATAACACAATCAAACGAGGAATTTTCTCTATTGATTGATTTGCTCTATCAATCTTCCCAAACTCTGTATTAAGATTTCATTTAATTGCCTCTCCTGGCCAGATTAAATCCTAAGCACTAAGATTCTACCAGGTTAAGATTCTTGCTCAGACTTAACTCTGGCTTCATCAGGTGAATAACTCCATTGGTAATAATGTGGTTGTAACAGTAGCTCTGAATATTTGACCCTGATAAGCATATAGCCTAAAGCCAGGAAATGGTGTGGCCGCTAAAGCAGAAGTCCCTGGGTCATTTATTTAGAAAACAAAGATATAGAATTTTAAATAATTAATGAACTAAAGATTAAACCACTCCAATAAAATAATCAGTTTATGTATTCATTTGTTTAAAAAAATAAAAATAAAAAAAGGGAAATAAAAAAAATTCACATTTTAATTTAGATATACTATGGTAGTGAACAAAAGTTGCCTTTTTTAAAAATAATTTATGGGAACTGCAGTATTATTATTTATTATTATATTATTATTATATTATATTATATGACAGTATATTGCACCCTAGCCTATAGTCTTTTCACAGCTGAATTGTCTATTACTTAAACCAAACACCCATTCACACGTGTAGCATGGAGAGTGTCCTGGAGTCAGGCTACTGTACTGCACATGTTAATGTTATCCCTGTGTACATTGTTAGAGCAAGGAAAGCATTAAAATAGAATATAACCCCTAATAAACCAAAAGTGATTTCAATATTTATGACGCTGCAATAATTAAACAGGAATGGTGAAGAAACTGTTATCCAACTGTATCTGATTAAGCATTCAGGATAGAAAATGAAATATAAAAACGTTTTAATCACAATTAAATTATATCGATTTTTACAACTCCAGCTATCATTTGAACGGTGATGTACCGAGATTGTTGGTAGAAGTGCTCACCCAACTCCTAAATCCTAATTTAATCCCTGATGACAAATAGCTATACAGACACAGATTTTATTATAGCAATCTAAACATTATTACCTTCTCAGATCAAACCTCGCTATCCATAGCCCTTGTCCTGTATTATTGCTCTTCTTCTCCCCTCGCATTAAATTAAATAAAACGGCCGAATGCTTACCATAACGTTAACATTAAGCTGCAGTCACTGAATTAATAAACGGCTCTAATAACCTTCTTGTCCTAATCGTTTGCGTCTACCGTAGTAAGAGATTTCGGTGCACCTTATCCGTGGTCAATAAGTTTACACAGTTCTAAGCTCCTGCCGCTGCTGAATCCCACTACATAATCAGAAATGACAGCCTACTCTCAATGGTAGCAGTCATGCCAGTGTAGTAGGATGCACCATGTGCGAATAGAGCGGTAATGAAAACATTCAGTCCCCATATACGGTTCGAGCGTGATGGGCTTCACATCAGGACTATCGCCATATTAGGACAGTCGAGGACACTTCCAACCGGGAGTCCCGTTCGCTTAACGCCCAAGAACCTAATATGGCCAAAGACTGGGAAAAAATCCAATTGAGCACATGGACCATGTTCAATGGGCGGGAAATGAAGGTGTTCGGGTATAAAGGTTGGCCAAGGCCAGCAGTCACCCCGTAGCTGGAACCAGCAGAGGTTTCGTTCTGCACTGAGCTTCATCTGAGAAGGGCACCACCAAAGGTAAGATCTGAACTAACCGCACCATAGTCTTCATGCAACAAGAACTAATAGAAAAATACTGTCTCTTCATATATCTTAAGGAAATTATCAATGTAATGCACACTAATAAGTTTAAAGTGTTCATATATGTCAAAATGGCTCTGCTTGGTGCCCAGACCTAAATAATAATTAGTCGAATATTAATTTTTGTTTAACCCTAACCATGCTCACTTACTATAGATTTGATCATTTAATAAGTCAACTGATTATGATTTCAGTTCATTCGTGTAGCTCACTGTGATGTACCTATTAAATCACAGTGTGAATTTATCTACAAAAACGCAAAACTATTTTTTAACCCAAATTAAGCAATGACATTATTAACATTTCATAATCTTTCGTCAGTTGAATAGAAATCAATGTATAGTTCTAATGAGTAAAAGCATATTATTGAATTTTTTTGTCTATTTTGTCTGTGTTGCATGTGATACATACCACCTACTCAGTGATATATGAATATGTTTACACACAGAACCTGCCAAGATGTGTGATGATGATGAGACTACCGCCTTGGTGTGCGACAACGGCTCAGGCCTGGTGAAGGCTGGCTTCGCCGGTGATGATGCTCCCAGGGCTGTGTTCCCATCCATTGTTGGTCGCCCCCGTCATCAGGTATGACATTATAAATTGCACTGTAATTCTTCATAGAAGTTTGGAATAATTAAATATAATTAGATAATAATATCGAATAATAATTGAAAATAAATATTTAATGTAATATTAAATTCATCTTTCCTCTCCCTTAGGGTGTCATGGTGGGTATGGGTCAGAAGGACTCCTATGTAGGTGATGAAGCTCAGAGCAAGAGGGGTATCCTCACTCTGAAGTATCCCATTGAGCATGGCATCATTACCAACTGGGACGATATGGAGAAGATCTGGCATCACACCTTCTACAATGAGCTCCGTGTTGCACCTGAGGAGCACCCCACCCTGCTCACTGAGGCTCCCCTGAACCCCAAGGCTAACCGTGAGAAGATGACCCAGATCATGTTTGAGACCTTCAACGTCCCTGCCATGTATGTGGCCATCCAGGCTGTGCTGTCTCTGTACGCTTCTGGCCGTACCACTGGTGAGAAAGTACCTCCACTACCTTTTACTTTTTTCATAAAGTCCCACATACCGCCATCGAATTATGATGATGACATTATAAACAGAAAGTAGAAAAATTTGAGGCACTAACTTGACACCTTTTTCTGTGGTTCAGGTATTGTGCTGGATTCTGGTGATGGTGTCACCCACAATGTCCCCATCTATGAGGGTTATGCTCTGCCCCACGCCATCATGCGTCTGGACCTGGCTGGTCGCGATCTGACTGACTACCTCATGAAGATCCTGACTGAGCGTGGCTACTCTTTCGTCACAACCGGTAAATATTATGTTTCTTTCTTTGTGGTTTGTTCTCAGGTTTCTATCTTTATCAGGGTGGTCTTAAAACTTTTTGAAATTGCTTTCTGACTTGTGCAAATCTCCATTACAGCTGAGCGTGAGATTGTGCGTGACATCAAGGAGAAGCTCTGCTATGTTGCTCTGGACTTCGAGAATGAGATGGCCACCGCTGCTTCCTCCTCCTCCCTGGAGAAGAGCTACGAGTTGCCTGATGGTCAGGTTATCACCATTGGTAATGAGCGTTTCCGTTGCCCAGAGACCCTCTTCCAGCCCTCTTTCATTGGTGAGTATTTAACAGCCTCTCTTTACAACATATACATATACATATGACATATACATATGTTATATGTCTATAACATATGTAACTGTATGTCATTCTCTTATATTAAATATATTAATATTAAAAATACTAAATTCTCTTATTTTATTTTTTTTAAAGGTATGGAGTCTGCTGGCATCCATGAGACTGCTTACAATAGCATCATGAAGTGTGACATTGATATCAGGAAGGACCTGTATGCCAACAATGTATTGTCTGGTGGTACCACCATGTACCCTGGTATTGCTGACCGTATGCAGAAGGAGATCACTGCTCTGGCCCCCAGCACAATGAAGATCAAGGTAATGGACTAGTGTATTTTCTCACATTTATATTTATCGCAAAACTACATTTTGCCCATTTCTGAAATACATTTCTCTCTTTTTTTATACCAGATCATTGCCCCACCTGAGCGTAAGTACTCTGTATGGATCGGTGGCTCTATCTTGGCTTCCCTGTCCACCTTCCAACAGATGTGGATCACCAAGCAGGAATACGATGAGGCAGGCCCCAGCATTGTCCACCGCAAGTGCTTCTAAATCCACCATTGTCGTTATCATCTGTATCTTCTCGCTATAAGCCGAGCAGCAGTGGAGCACTCCGTTGGCAAAGGACAAATTTAATTAAAATTTATTTTGTAACCCAGTGTTACGGAATGAATATACTTCAGTGAAGATTAAGCAACATCAAGATGATTGACATGCTATGTCATACAGCCAAATGTGAAATGTACATACATATTAATTTATTAAAGTCCATTATTTGGTATCATTTTGGTTGTTCTTCTTGTCTGTCAATGTTTCTTTGTTGTAATTTGTCCTAATAACCTAATAATTCATAACTGTGGCTACATTATCCATCCAGCATCCCCTCCCAGTTTCACTATCCTTGAAATTCAAA
Source organism: Clarias pachynema (assembly GCA_030014365.1). Lineage (NCBI taxonomy): Eukaryota > Metazoa > Chordata > Actinopteri > Siluriformes > Clariidae > Clarias > Clarias pachynema. Next base: position 12,920,232 of record JAQMYL010000038.1, read on the forward strand.
TAAGTTTACAAGTGTTCCAAGAAAGCACTGAGTGGTCACTAAGGTCATTTCTATTTTTAAAACACTCTACCCACTATGTGAATGTACTTGAGATGAGTGAAAGCTGACACATCAGTTATCTTAGCTATGGCTGGCTCATTTTCTTATTTGAGCCAGCTGATATTTGACCCTTGTCAGTAATTCCTAACCTTCTTAATAGACCTATATGAACAGAGACATTTTTAAATTTATTCATAAGGCTCAGAGAGTTCAAGCTTGTCACAAAACTCTTCTGGAATCTCCTCTGGAGTTCCTTTTCCCTCTTTTTTTCCAGTAAATATTATCACTATGCCTATAGGTAATTGAATTCATTGATTTAAAATAGCAACAAATGGCCTGCCAAATATTAATTCCGATGTTTGCTGTAAGATGAGATTTTAGTGCATCTATAGTTACGTTTTGGACCAGATGCTTTGAGGAGATCTCTCAGTTCATACTTACAGTATTTCACTTTTATAAAATGTTATTTAACAATAAATATTTTCACAAATAAGCTAGAGAAATTGAAGGGGAAACCTGAGATAACATGAAGGTGAAACCTTGAGAAGAATCACAATGTGACACCAGTAGGATCATAAACCATTAATTTAATATAAAGTCAAACTGTATTTTGGGATTGGATTACTTTTAGACTTTTGTTACTTGGTTACTTGTGTTTTACTTGAATAGACAACAATGACCCACAAGAACAACAAAAAAGGTTTTCATATATATATAAAGAGAGAGAGAGAGAGAATATTTTTATCATTCAGTAAGTTATTTTTCAGCCTCGATATATAGACTAAACTGATCAGTGAATCTTAAGAATTGTGATTACCTTACTGTTCTGTTTTTTATCAGTTAATCAACTCAGACAGAACAAGCTGGATATTTTTCATCAGAAATACTGAGTTCACTGCCATCTTGTTTTAAAAATAAGAACCAATGATTTTCCTTTCAATCATGTATTAAACAGTTTTTTTTAATGTTTTTTTTTGTAGAAGACAACGGGTCTGCATATTTGAATCGACACTCGAGTCTAATCCCCACCTGTTGCGCTCGCCCTGCCATGCTTTAAGCAGTGGGCGGGGCTTACAGCAAATCAGCAGCACAACAAACAGCGAAGGGTCGTGTTATCGAGACCACCTGCCGCCTTTCTTCTGGTGTGCAACCCGAAACCGTAAGTAAAAGCCGATATACTTTTCCGTAACCAGATTTGGATCTATCTGACAGGACACGATCGCGGGATTTTGATTCTTCAGTGTTCCTTTCAAAAGATCATGGCGGATGCTTGTTGTAATGTAAAGCGACAGTTAAGATCGGCATCATGTCAACTGATAATTAAATGCACACAAATTTAAAATACATTGTAGACCTCCTATACACACTGTACATGATTTAAACATGGTTGTGCACCTTATTATTTAGACAGATGTATATTGATTAAGCCGCAGGGTACAGTGTGGTTGACACAACGCATTGTCTGTGGTTCACTGTGCAAACAAACTGATAGCAGCACAAGTGACAGGATTATTTCGGTATTTGCTTCGTGTTTATGTCTGTGAATGGGATAAAATCCGCGGTTTGAATAGATATGTGGTGTGCAGTTTAAACAGGACATGCTGTATAAAGAAGGGGTGTGACCATGCGCTGTCACGAGCAGCTGGTTTGTGATTGGTCTGCTACCAGGAAAGGGCTTTTCTTCAGTACGTGTTTTGATTTAAATGTCGAGCGGGAGGGAGAGGAAGACTGCAGTTTTCATGTCCTACTGGAATAAATGTAAACACAAGTTTTCCACCTAACCGTTACCCACAATCCTTTAAGAGCTTAAAAACTTTGACACCCCAGGTCTGTTTCTAAATCGGACTTTTCCTAGTAGAAGAGATAAGGGACTTCAATCATTATTGGTTAGTAGATAATTTCTTTGCATTTCTGGCAATCATTATGTAGCCATACATTGTCATATGTAACAGTAGAAAGGTTAAGAAAGATACCAGAATACACTAGCAAACGTTAGTAAGTATATTGCATGTAAAGGTTTGAAATTTTGCAAGCAGGAACTACAATTAGGGCAGCACTTGAAGGCAGCACAGGGTTAGTTAACGAGTCACACAGATACATCTGTATAAATGAAAGAAATGTTTTGTCTGTACATTGGTCAGAACCCGCTCTTTCATTGATATCTTGTGTATGAATATAGCAAACCCAGTCTCAGAAAATTATGTCTTGAATGAACAGAATTGAATGAAACTTGGGTATTACTTAGGTATTTGCCTGACGTTAAACATTGCGCCATAAATTAAATGAAAACGTTATGTGCCAGATTCAATAATCTACTTTAAAATACTCTATTTGATCAACATAAACAAAGACCTGCGCTAATAAATATTCATTAGAAAACTGAATAATTTTACTGGAATTAGTTAGTTAACTGAAATAACAGCCCTGAAGTGGTGAGTTTTAATGCGCTGGAGTCTTTTTAAGACAATACTTAAAAATCTTTATCTGATCTATTTCTTCAATTTCTCTTCTGTAATTCAATCTCTGATTAACAACTTAGCGTAAACAAGGCATACATATAAACTTTTCTAGATCCTCTCTTTTCCATTGGTCGCCATAAGATGAAATAACTGTAGATTCAAACTCTTGCCTTGAACTAGATTAATTTTGAACTCCCATATGTTTAGCCACCAATCAAGTGGAAACTAATAACATATAATGTTGTCACACCAACCAAAATTTGAGTTTTAAAAAATTAAGAGGTTCATCTTTGTTGCAGGCAGATATGTATGTGGGCTTCAACCTAAAATAATAATATCACTGATTAAATTAAAGCTGATCAGCTTATTTTGAGCTTTTTACCTTTTAACTATTTCTACAAACTCTTTTCCCTTCAACGATGGGTACTTCAGCTAGTGATAAATAAACGTGATCTACTACTTAAAAGTAATTCTCCTTTCTCTTTAACAGGAATATGGTGACTAAACGGATAAGGTCTGAATATATGAAGAAATTTAAGGATCCGAAATGGGAAACGTACTCCAAGTGTTATGAGGATTTGGTGAGTTACAGATTGTCAAGGCGAATGTTAGAGCAGGCACACAACGTGTGGTTTTGGGATGAATGTGAAAGTGACACAGAGTCCAGCGGCAAATGTACACCTCAGGAGAGAACTAAAGACTACAGGTTGCAGAAGGATCCAGCAGAGACAGCACTGCTCGAAGAGGATGGGGCAAAAGAGAGGAGAGACCCTGAAACAAGCCAGTTCAGAGGTAGGATAATGTCTGAGCCCTAACGGAATAATGCATTTTAAAGCTCAGTAAGGTCCTGGCATCCATAAAAGCTCTCAAGATATAATGTCTTCAGGGTCATGACACTTCATCAACATAACACGGGTGCTCTGTAGATATGCCTTAAGTGTAAATGGTATGATAAGGGTAAAGCAAGACTGATGTGGCTGAGGTATAGTTTCAGCTGAACAATAAATTCACTGTACAATTCAGGAAAAAATTTGGAATACTAAGGATACACAAATCTGAACTTGTAGGCTACTAATGTTATATACCTAATGTATAAGATTAAGTTACCTTCTTTTGATTGTGTAAAGCTGCTTTGCGACAATGCGAATTGTTTAAAGCGCTATACAAATAAAATTGAATTGAATTGAACTGTATTACATAACCTCATTGGGAGAAAACTCTCAAAAGTTTAGTTGGGTTTAACTCTCCAAAAGATGAAGGATTAACTAACTTTTTTCTTTTTAACAGAACAACTAACAGAAGATGTCAAACCTCAGGAAAAGGAGGAAGAGAATGTTCTTCCCCCTGCTGCCCCTGTCGCCCCTGTCATCACACCAGAAAAGTATCACCATGTTCAGAGCAAAACGAAAAGCAAACCAAGACATTCATACAAGTCAACCCGAAGTAAAGATAAGCATCACATCACCAAAGACATTGAAAAAGAAAGCAGACATCCTTTTGCTATGTATGGCTCAGGAGAGAGGCAGGCAGATATGGCTTCGAAAAGAACGCACAATGTTGGTCCAGCTGCATCAACCAAGGAGGTAAGCTGCTCTTCAGCTGCATATTTTTACATCTCACAAACATTACATCATTTTACAGTACCACGAATGCTTTGAGTCCTTATTAATATATTTTTTTCTTTAGACAACTGAGAAGTGTAAGGGATTATAAAAAATATATATAAAGCTGCATCTAGGCCGTTCTTTCATCTGTGTATGTGGGGCAGAAGTTTAGGTTAAGACAGTGGGTGAACTGTTTCAATGGTAAAATGTTTTTACAAGGCTTTGTTCAGGTTCGTTCATGTAGCACCTTTCCTCTGTTCTTAGATCCATGAGTCAGCACTACGAGCAAAAAACAGACGGGAGGTTGAGAAACAAATGAAGAGAATGGACAAGAGAAGAGCAAAATCAGCCAACTTGGAAAAAGTTAACAAAAGCAAGCTTGTCCCCGAGTATAACCCTTGGATGACAGAGTACATGCGCTGCTTCACTGCTAGGACACAGTAAATCTCTGAGACGGCCTGCAACATTCCTTCCAGTCACAGGTAGTGATGTGCATCCAGATTGTGTCTTCTTATTTGGATTGCGGTCATAAAAAAATTCAAATGACAAAGTGACATTTTTGGTTTGCGCTATTTATTTGATCTTATTTGGGCAATTTCTTGTCATGTTTATTGACACAGTTTTAACAAACATCAGGGACCAGATTTTATACAGCATTTTAAAGTCAGTCATCCACCACAGCATCCCCTTTCAAGTTTTCGGCTCAAGTGCAGTAATACACAGCAGATGCTTACTGCTAAGGTAGAAAACAAAAAGCTAGTTTTAGCCTAATTGCAACTTGCACCAGGAACTTATAATGACAGTGATGAATACTGTACTAAAGGCTCAGCCTAGATTTTTAGTACAGTACATTTAGTACTTTTTTGTTTTGTTTTGTTTTGTATTTTCTAGGAGTTACATTTTTCGGTTTGGACGGTTTGTTTTTGCCACTTTGCACTCGCAATTTATATGTAAATATGATAAGTTTATACTCAACTCATTCCATAGTGTCAATTCTGCCATAAATGTAACTGTTACCAAGGACATGTTCCTAACACTTTTTGATATCGACTTCCAAAGTTTTTGAAAACATTTGGTTTAAATTAAACCATTATCTTTTTTTCCCTGTCATTATGTCCCCAACACTTTATTAAGTTTACAAAATTTCTACTCATTATCTACAATGTGTAGCTTATTTGAAATGCTTTTATACTATTTCTCTGGTTTAATGTGAATATGAATTACACAGGACAGCAGATATTATACATAATGTCTTTTCAGGATGGGGTATAAAGCAGTGAACTTTTTTTTTTTTTTTTTTTTTAAGTGTGTAATGCTATGGTCTACCTCGAATGCGGTTCATAAATAATACATACAATATAAAGAGGGATTCAATACCAAGTTAAGGTATTATACACACCAGGTGTCCTGACAACTTTTGAAATGAGCATTGAACAACAGCATATTTTCCTGTTCTACAGAATATTGTGCCCAATGGTGCACCAGTATTTTGCCCTTGTTACTGTAATATTATCACAATTGATGTAAAAATGTGTTTTACCTTGTAAGTGTGGATTGGGTCACTACTGATTTCAGGTTTTTGAAGATCAAAGCGAGATTAGTATTTCTCAGTGTAAGGCATTTTTCTATGTTGTAATAGTGATTTGGTTTATAATGACTTGTTACAGTGACAACAATGAAGCTTTTGAGAGTCACAGAAGCACCAACTATTAATCTGTCAATCAATACTTTTGTGTGTAAAAAGCTGAAGAATCTGGTTTGAAGGGTAGATAGATACATTAAGATTTGTGCTTTTGGCTTACGTGAATGTGCAGACTCACAGGACACATCTTTAGTGTTTATATCATTATTACTTGAAAATGTTATAGTTGATTGTTGGTTAAGTCAGTGCCACTATGATGTGTTTTCAAACATTGCTTAATAAAACCTTTTTTAGTTTCATCACAAAGTGCGTTTTTTTTTTTTCTGTTACCTTTATTATTCACAAATATGCCATCCAAAAGTATTGTACAACATGGTTAAAATTATTATATTAAAATAATTTAATGTAGTATGAACATATGTTTGATTGGAGGATGCTTCCAAGTAAAGCTGGCCCATATCAGAACAATATTTTTCTGTTATATTGCAACATATCTGAACTTACACTGGTCCAAGCTTTGCTTCCATCTAGCTCTTTTACAGTTACTTGGGCACAAATATTTAAGGGTAATTATTATTACGTGATTATTTTCATCTCTCCTCAAAAAAGTGGCTTTCGTTAAAAGAATAGACAAACAAACGTAATGCAAATACCTTGTATGGCCTTTGAAGCATGTTCTCCCATTAACAATTAAATGTAAACACTTTCAGCACTGTATGAATACAATGTTGAAACCACAGACAATATTTCCCCACCCTTAATCAGTAACAGTTATCAGTAACACAGCTGGGTTAAGAACAAATGAAATATAGGACTTGACAGCTTTTCCAAAATGTATGGAAAAAAAAAACTGAATGAATACATACAGTAGCAATTACATTTATAAATGTGATCTATTTAATAACACTTACCATGAGTTAGTCAAACAAACATTTTTAAACAAGATACCAGCATTTAAGTCTGTTGTGTAAGGTAACACTATGTAACAGTGACTTCTCAATGTATTCATTTATTATTATTTTTTTAAACATATTTGTCAGTACTATATATATATATATATATATATGAATAGATGATAGATCTTTTCAATATCTACTATAATTTGACATTCCAGGTTTTAAAAGAAACATAACATCTAGTATATGTTGTATATATGTGCAAAAATAAAGCAGAACAATGGAATTACAACAATGCATGCTTTCCAAAGAAAGCAATCACATAAAAAAAAATAAAAAAAATAAAATTATACCGATCAAATGATCAGTAAGTGATGGTACATCATTAAGATAAATGTTTTAAGCTGATATGTTGTTGTAACCCATAGCACTCCTGAGCTGATAAAACAATCATTCAAGTTATGGAAATGCAGTCCATAAACATGCTTCAAAATATTGTTTTAAGTTTTTCTTTACACGAGACCTAAATACTTTAATAGAAGAAGGACTGGAAACGGAGGGTTAAATGGGTAAAGCTCATTGCAGAACGTTCAGCAAGCACCTAGATTCCTCATCCACGGTTGGTGTCTTTGCCTTGGCCTGGATTGTTCCACAGCACAGCATCCCAAGATGTCAGACTTGTCTGAACCGAAGTAAAAAGGAAGGAGAAGGAAGAAGTTCTCCACTGTTTTGCGTCTCTCGGCCCATTCCCAAAATAGTCTTTACAAACGTTTTCTATAAAGAAATCAGTTACATTTTGAAAATGAGTAATAAAACACAACAGGGCATGCAGTTGCAGGACAAGAATCAATGTTGGGGTGTTATAATGAAGCGTTACATAAAACGATGGGCTGTTACTAGCACAGGGTTTATTATTTTGCTATAGCAGCATGATTTTTTTTTTTGGAGTTTTGTTCCTTTTTATCAGTGTATTTTTTTTCCATTCAGTATTGTGATGTGGAACATAACAGTGCTTGACAGCTATTATAATTTACCTTATAAGAGCTATAATGAATTATTACCTCACAAGTCCCGCTTTTTCTCTCAAAGTTAAGAAGACAACATTTGATGTTGGTAATCTGGTCGTATTGCTGACACTGCCTTGTAACAGAAACACTATCAATAGTTATTCACAACTATATACTGTACATATATATACTGTTTTTTTGTTAAATGATCTATAACCTATATATATATATATATATATATTTATTTATTTTTTTATTTTTTTAAATAATTTTAATCAACTTTTACAAGTCTTAGATTATAAAATTATTATGTGTTTTAGATTTTTGGAAACTTGTCCATCCTACTGTAGAAACGAAAAAGCACATTCCTAAAAACTAGTGCAAACATTCTTAAAAGACAATGCTTGAAGAACCAGATAATTAAAGTGATTGTGCACATGCAAAATAATAATAATAATAATTATAATAATAATAAAATTAATTGACTGGATATTTGTTATCCTCCATACGTGAGTGCATTTGTCAGGCAGTGCAAATACCTCTGTGTTGCCTTGCTTAAATTATAGGTAATAAATTATACGTTTAGCATATGTGCTGAAACTTAGGGTACAAAGCCAAGCCGGATCATTTTCAAGACGGAATGCTGACTATTACTAACTGAGTCCCAAACCAGTCATCTTCCTATTAATTTTTCTATGTATAAAGTATAAAGTTATATATGAAACTGCCTATTAATTATACTTCTCCTTTCATAGATACCTTGGCCCACCTTGGATCTCTATTTCTGGTTAGCATACCAAAGTAGCCAAATAAGGTGCCTAAGATGCTAAGAGTTTGGGAAGGACACACAGAGTCTGGAGTTAAATATAACTGATAGCCTGCACTGTTCTGTATTTGTCTGAGAGTGCAGTCTAACTGATAAGTTCTAGGGGTGGGAATAAAGCTTTAGGCACTTGTTCTTACTCTAGTTGGGAAAGACTCTGACCCTGGGTGTGTATCTCTCAATGTGTGTGGGGGAGGCTAGAGAAGGATATGCTTAACGTGGCTCAGCATCGCTGTGTCATCGTCACTCGGGCATGCAGAAGCAAACTTGATCAGGGCTCAGGGGGCATTAATGACCAAAATAGCCCCCTATATTAAAGTGGACTCCGCCTTCCCTGAGCAAACTAAATACAGAACAGATGCTGCTGAGCTGTTACCACCAACATCCTTTTACAGACAAGAGGGAACAGAAGAATAAATCATATAGGACAGGCCATTATAATAGGCTAGGGTATTAAACTCCAATCATAGAATGGGAACACTATTCTAACACATCACATTTAGCTTATTCACTGGTGAACTGAGACTGGTCACCATACAGCAGCCGTCCCAGACTTCAGTCTGATACCCATTATTAGTCTGATACCCATTATTAGTCTGATACCCATTATTACATTTGGTGTTCAAAGGATATAAGTATCGCATATATTGTATAATGCCAAACAGTCTTAAAATCAGCTCCAAAAAGACTAACACTGACTGAAACTGTGAATGTAAACAGCAGAGACAATGAGGCTCCATTAAAATGCCTTTTAAAACTAATGCTTTCTGATATTTTTTACATACATTAATACATAATGTAAGACTGATCAACCACTGATTGAAATTATTAATAAAAACTGCTTGGTGTGAATGTACTATTTATAATATACAGTGTTGGATGGAGTTACTGTACATTCTGTCACAAGCAAAATGCAAATGTTAAAAACTATTGCTGAAAACATTTTATTACTACATGAAAAACAAACCTGAAATATCTGAATGTAACCTATTCCACCCCTTATGAAAACTCTAAGCAGCCTGGCTATTTTTAGCGTGTCTAATTTTTTAAGAGCTGTGCATAAGAGCTGCAATCCCTCCCTAGTGCATCTGAATATCTGCAGTGCAAGATAGGTGAAAGAGGTTGTCTTAGATGCCTGGGTTCAATATTCCAAAAGCAGCCATATGCACTATATTGTCCTTATTCAGACCTATGTCTACAGTCCAGTTCCAACACTTACTCACACACTCACTCATCGTCTTTATCGACCTTTTACTCTGTATATAGAATCGTGGGGGGCCTGGAGCCTATATGATACTTAAGGCATGAGGCGGGATACACCCTGGGTGGGATGCCAATCCATCGCAGGGTACACGCTCATTCACACACTACGAGCACTTTGGGAACGCCAATTAGCCTACTCTGGGTGTCTTTGGAATGTGGGAGGAAACCGGAGTATCAGCACGAAGCATAGGGAGAACTCCAAGCATGTGGAGAAAATACAAACTCCACGCATACAGACCCGAGGCGGGAATAGAACCCTGGCCCTGGAGGTGCATGGCGACAATACTAACCACTAAGCCACACACAGTTCCAACACAGGTAATAAAAGTCCACTAGAACTACGTACTAGAATAAGTGGAATGTTTTGTCTCACCTGGCTATTGGGGTCTAACATCCACACTCCTGCACACTCTCAGCTTGAGCTCTTCTCGGGGAACGAAGCTGCCGTAGTGCTGCATCACCATACTGAATCCCTGAACCCATCCGCTCTGGATCCAGTTCACCTGACCAACAAAATTAAATCTCATTAGAAGAGGATTTCCTAAATGACATTTTGAACTCCTAAATGACATTTCCTAAATGAGAGGATTTCCTAAATGACAATTTGAACTTTTTGTGCTTTTACAGTACCTGATTCTATTTTGTTGAGGATTTTCCGTGCACACTGGACAAAGGCCTCTTCCACATTTTCTCCTGTTAGTGCACTAGTCTCTAAAAACATGAGCTCTAGAATACACAAATATAAAAGCTTTATTTTTGTTAAAATTATATAATTATATATAATAATATCTTGGTTTTGAAAACATTAGTAGCCCCTTTTCCATTTAGATTAGGATTACTTTGGAAGCAAGTAGGAATGAGGCACCCCCTCCAGAAATTAGAGCATGGTAATCCATGGGATGTTAGAGCTAATTTACAATCCTACAGTGGCCTCTTGTGGTCCAGTTCCAAATACTAATTATGACATACCTTTTAAAACAGTTACAGCCAACCAACAACGAAAAAATATCCCAGAGAATACTTTGTATTTATACAATTCTGAGTTTAATATAAAAAAAAATAATCTATATAAAACTGCTAAAATAGAATTTTTGCAATTAGTATGGGAATTTTTATTTTTCATCAGTCTGGGTAGACAGTATGATTTAAAACGTGATTTTAATAAGCTGCTGTGTACATACTAGATATTTGGATATTTTAAGCCAGGTAGACGCACCGTTCTCTTGAGCGAAGCGAGATGCCTCCAGAAAGGTGACCTCCCGATCAGCATCCAGGTCCTTCTTATTGCCACACAGTATAATAACAATGTTCTGACTGGCTAACATCCTGGCATCTGTCAGCCAGTTTGTCAGAGCATTGTATGTCTCCCGACTAATGTGAAAATTAGGAAAGGAAAGAACAATTAAAGGTGTACTTTGTATATTTTGTACATTTTTTTTTTTAATATCCCATATGGTCAACAAGTGCAATTTTCACCAAACATGGTTAATTATAATATAATTAATATTAAGCAATAGCTGGTAAGTAAACAATAGACTGGTAGTACTGTTAAGAGAAAACAATCAAAAGTTATTCATTGCAGTCTAATCAAAGTGTTTTATTCCTTGTATACCACAGCAGTTTCGAATACCATAATCATTTCACTGCATTTCATAATGTGTATGGCTGTGTATGTGACAAATAAAAATTTGAATTTAAAATCTTTTGAATTTGGCCATTATTTTTACTTTCATTACAGACAGGCGTTATAGTTTTTACTGAACCCATTTAGGGATACAGTACATTGAAAGTTGGTCAAACAAGTTAGTTCCGCTGATCACATTTGTTAAAGAAGATAAACTTTTTAAGCAGTAAAAAGTAAGCATGAAAAGTGTAATACGTTGACACACTAACTCTTTCTCACAAAATAAAAGGCATCATAATAGCTTCAACAAAGACACAAAATAAATCCCTTTTTTCTGAAACATACTCTGCATATTTGTACATTTTGGTATTTTCCCTATTTATACACATTTGTACTCAACAGATAATAATCAATTCATTAATTAAAGTATGAACACTACTGTTACAAATAAAACAGAACTGTGGCACAGCTTAGTAGATTAGAATCATAATATGGTGTTTTTTTTTAAATACTTTTAGCTTGACGCTCATTTCTATCAGTTCTTTATTTCACTTCATTTTCCTGCACAGCAACCTTCCTTAGATCCTCAAACAGCTCCCTTGTCTGGCTTGTTTTTGTGTCTTTGTTCTTGCTTGTTGTGCTGACACCTTTCAGACAATTTCTTCTTCCTTATTGGCCTTATTTCTCCTTCCTCTTGAAGGAAGTATGCAGAAGGGCTTTGTTGTATTTTATCTTTATGCGCTCAGCTTTGTAGGGGATGTTAGTCGACCACGTATTCTCTTCTGCCTACACAGGTTTATTCTGTTTATTTTCTCTTTCATTTCATCAAGATGGAACTGTACATCTGACAGAGGAGAGCACCCCATGGTGTTTTTGCCTTCCATCTCTTCATCTCCTTTAGTCATGTTGCTCTGTTCGCATCCTACTCCCCTACTCCCAACTCTCTGAAGGCATTGGCAATTGTGTACTTTTTACAGGTTTGTTGCAGTTTTTTTTAAAGGTAATAGTGCTGGTTCTGTGTTAGTTCCTATTTTGATCTCTATAGAAGGCCATTAACTTGTCCAACAGACAACAACAAAAGCATTAACATGAGTCTGTAATCAGTGCTGAGATATATATATATATATATATATATATATATACTATAAAATACTATATATATATATATATATATATATAGTATTTTATCTCATTGTTTTACAGCCACTTAAGACCATTTGTGGCAACAGGAACAGATTCCCAAAATAATCACAGATGGAAATATTTTAGCTTTTAGTACATGAAAATCTGGGATTTATTTGCAAGAGCATGGCCTAGATGACCTGTTAATGTTCACTTACCTGGTGATGTCATAGACAAGGAGAGCTCCTGCTGCCCCTCTGTAATAGCTTCGTGTTACAGATCTGAGGAGACAAACATGTCTGTTTCATACAGAATAAGAAAAACACTGTGGCTTCATTAGTTTTCAGGAGAGATTTACCTACCACAAATCATTATTGATTGCCTTGATCCTTGTTTTAGTCTAGCTCAGTACTTTAATGGATTTAGAGACTCTGTCAATATTGATTTAGTTGATAACGTGCATCGTACAGCATTTATTTGAGCCTGGAGCTTTGAGGTGACTACACAATTTCTTAAAGGTAATTAACTTCCCCTGCTCCTACCTGATTTAAGCTGAAAAACAACATCTGTGAAATGAGTGAAAGGAGGGATGTTGTGTATTGCATGGCCACCGTAGGCCTGCTACGATCTGTAAGGATGATCAGTGCCCAATGCATGTTGTATAAAGCTTTAACAACTCCTATATTAAATCAACATTGACAGGCTCTCTAGATTCACTAAAAGTAATGAGCATTCCTGAAACAAGCATCAAGCCAATTAGCAATGCTCACATCATGAAAGAATAAAGAGTAATGCAAACCAGTTCTCCAGCCATGCCCAAGGTCTGAACATACCTGAACCGCTCCTGTCCTGCTGTGTCCCAAATCTGGAGTTTGACAAATTTGTTGACCACATTGATGATCTTTGAGCCAAACTCAACTCCAATTGTATGATTTGAGTCATCCTTGACTGGGGAAAAAGATACATATTATTGATCTGCATGGTAAAAATTTGTGTTACTAATGACATGGATTTCAAATGAACTTGTGTGGTGCTGTTGAAAGTTGACATACATTTCTTCTCTATGAACTGGTGAAGGAGACATGATTTTCCAGTTCCTGCATTCCCGATAACAAGGAATTTAAACAGGAAATCTGCACAGAAAAAAAAACAACAATTTATTAAAACCTTACCTATTCATAATCTGATTAGTTCATTTATGCCTGAGCTCTGAAAGGCAACATTTCACAACAACGTTTAATAGCTGCTTTAATACTGAGGCAACTAAGGGAAAATAATCAGCCTATTGAAAATGTTAGCATTCTTTTTTGAACAAAATGGAGAATACAAATGAATGCAATTCATAACAAAGAGGCATTTAGATGTGAACAGTAGACATATTGTAAAAATTATCAGTTGAAATGATTTGATATCCAGTTGTGAATGATAGGAACATTCACTAATAGCTTGTTAATACAAAAAGGGGTCGGTCTACAAGCCACCTGGAGACGGATACTCCCCACCCTGAAAATATAGCTGTCTTTTCTGTGGCAATCACTTACAAGGCCGGATTGGCAGTTCGACAGCCGATTTGTATCTAAGCACTTGGGGGTGAACGACGTGGATCAAGAGTCCAACAGTGGCAGCCCTTCGGGGCTCGAACCAGGACTTCCTGATCAGCAGTCCAATAACACCTTAACTACCGAGCCACCCCTGCCCCATTGTTAATACAAACTATTTCTTTATTACTGCTTTTGTATCCTGTCAGTTGTAATATTCGGAGTTTTCTTGCTGTATAAGAGTTATTACTCTGCCTGATGTCAGTAGGTACCTTTTTTAAATCAGTTCTTTTCACTTTTCCTTTGAAATGTGGTCTAGTTACAGGGGATATACACACTATTCCTTGTTTAAATTCATGAAATCCTTTAAAACATGACTCTTTTTGCCTTTTCCCCACAGGAGGGAATGCATAACTGTAATAATGTCGACTTGGCATTGACTGATGGCACACCACGAACACCACATAACTCTACAGTGTTGTTAACCACAACAACCGTGTTTGAACCCGTGCACTCTTTGGTACCAAAAAAAACTGCCAATGAAACCAACAAGTCCTATGTATTTCTTAGAACTCTGGTTTTGGATAGTGTCGAATAGCAATCCAAATGTGTTTGTGATTGCACAACACAGGAATTGGATGCTGGGTGTAGCGGTGCAGGATATAACAGCTTCTTCCGGGCTTCGCTGCGCTGTTTACACACAAACCCGTTTCTTACATATTTGCCTCGACTCGCACATCCTAAGTGCTAAAAAGTTAATTAGACTCTCCTCTATCAACCCAGGCAGCCGTGTACTCGTAATGAGACCGCTGTGATTCCCCGCGGGCGGAGCTGCTCGTGCACAGCGCTATTAGCCTGCGAGCCGTTATTATTATTGCGATGCATCACATCGGGACACCTGCTTATTCCATGCAGCACCTGGATTTAGCCTGTACACTGGTGCACGAAAATAAAGATACCCTACCGTATGTCTCAGACATGGCAGATGTTTATGTCAGATTGCTATGTGTTTCTCAGCGCAGTAGAGGAGGATATTAAATAAAGGGAAAATCCCTCAGCGGGATCCGTGCATCCTGCTAGAATTTCACAGGCCGCACACTTCCGGTCCCGATTTTCAACGTAAGAGCCTGAGCGTGTACTTTGCAGTTGACTCTACAGCAAATGTATACTGTATAAGTGCAATGTTTAGTCAACAGAAATGTGGAAACCTAAATCTGGTTAATATTGAGCCCGTGGAGAACACATACTGCTTTGCATTCGATATTAATAGTATTCGAGTAATGAATCTAATCACTGATGAGGGTCTACTGTTCAGACTGGTGTAAAACATACAATGTGAGCATCAAGTTTTTCCCTGCTTTTGTAAAGTAATATCTTATCACTATGTTTGATAGAAATGAAGCTTCATAAATAACAGAAAAACTTTGCAATAAACCCTATGTACCAAGCACATGTTTTGTGCAATAAATGTTTGAAATGAGGGAATTCTTTATGCACACCTTGCATTTTAGGCACATCTATGCACCAGACTCTGTTATATGTAATTTGTAATAAATTAAAGTCTGGTAGTGGTATACCTTAAATAGTAGAATAGTACAATTATTAGATTAAAAAGATAACTGGAATTCTATATTATCTATAACAACAGTTACAGTAGTTCTGATCCACAGATTGGGTGAGATGCATTTGAAATATCAACATTGCTCTCGTGAGACTAGCATATTCTCACCCGAGCCTACACTACGTCTACGTCCTACGTGGAATGCCACTCTCTCATGAACGCATGTTCGTGAACTAGAGAGTAAGGTTTGTGAGGTTTTAAACATGGATATATTTTTTTTTCACAAAAATGCATTGCTTCTCTTTAGAAGACCATTATTAACCCATGGAGCAGTGTTATGTACCTGGTAGGGTTAAAAGAATATTTGCCAAACCTAAAACAAGTCAGAAACATAAACAACAGAAAAAAATAAATAAATAAACATCCAATCATAGGATTTTTTTGGGCCCGATATATTGGTGCGAAATTTTCTCACTGTGAAATCCCTATTGAACGGAATATTGACTTTATAAGAATTGCTTATTAAACTGTTACCTTCAACATCTTGCAAGTAGTTCCTCCAGAAAGCAACTGCTCTGTTTTCATCAGCCTTTTTGTTGCTCCCGCTCTCTGACCACAGAATGTCAAACAGGTCATCCATTAATACAGCCGTGATTGAATTCATCTGACAAAATAAAGGTCTGAAAGATTCTGGACGTTGCTGGATCTTAGCAAAGATCCCCAGGGTCTTCAGTCCTAAATAAAGAATTATTAATAAATCACAATTGTACAACTTTATACAAAATATTTTGTGACATCCAAGAAAATATACCTGAGATAAAATTTTCCTTCCTTTTTACATGCACATTGTACACTTAAAAAATAAAGTTTCAGAAGCCAAACACACACAAACACACACACACACACACACACATAAAAGATGATTGTTTATGATAAATTTGTGAAGTCAAAACACACACACACACACACACACACACACACACACACACACACACACACACACACACACATATTTCTGAAGATAGAGCAAACCTTTCAAATGGTCCACGACACGATTGATGACCTGAAACATAAGAACATCTTCTATCAGCCTATCCTTCTCCTCAATACTTCTTAAAGGCCCCAGACAGCCTGCATTGGCTAGATAGTCCGTGATGGGCTCTGTTGAGTGTTGAGAAGCTCTTCTAGAGTTTTGGACTCGGAATAAAAAAAGAATATGTGGAATATGTATTTAAATGAAGAACAATGTCAAGTCATATTTCCATTTCAAGGAACACCATAATAACAAATCAAATACTATA
>JAQMYL010000038.1:12942734-12968604 GCA_030014365.1 Clarias pachynema
CTATGTGTACGGGTTATTCTTGGGTCACACTTTGCATACTTTTCTGCTTAATTATCGTTAGTTATGAGTAAACAGCTGTAAAACAAAATAAAAAGAAGTAAATATTATTAGTATTATTAGTTTTCCTAGTATTATCATTGTTACTTATTGTTTTGTTTCCTATCCCTATCTTCTACCTGTGTATTTTTTACTTCCTCAATTTATCGTGCAGGCGCCTTTTCTTACACTGTAGTGAGCGGATCAAGGCCTCTTGAACAGAGGTCTTCTGGATATTTGGTACCTTACACTTGACTACAATTATAGACCAATAAAATTTTTCCACACCAGACAGAAAAACACATCAGCTCTCATGAGCTGAAATGCTATTGTCCAAATTTTCCAATTTTTGGTGGCCTATTTGTACAGTGACAAACTTGCAACCTAAATTTGTTCAACAATATACAGTACAAACAGCAATTAATAATAATAGTAATATACTTTTTAATATAAAAAACATTTTCACACTCAATGCAAATTAGATTAATTGGTGTCCCCAAATTTGTGTGTGCGCGTGCCCTGCAATGGATTGTCACATCGTCCAGAGTGTACCCCGCCTTAGACTCTATATACATAGTGATGTAGACAATGAGTGAGTGAGAGTGAGATGTGTGAAATTATACATTTGAATGCGGTAATGTAACTTGACCACTTTTTAATGAAACAGTCTTGAATTAATGAGAGTACTTTGGGCAGGTGGTTTGAATTTTCGATCGTAGCACAAGTCATAAAATAACTTCTTATGCAAGTAACAGGAGAATAACCCCCAGCCTTTCCATTTATGGTTAGAGCCATAAGGCTCTAAACAACATGTGGTTTGTTAGTTTAAAGAGGCCTTGGGAGGCTGTACATTAACAGTGCAGGCTTTCACAGGCCTGGCCTTGTGCAGACAGTATTAGTGCCACAGTGTCTCACTCCTTTCCAAACCCAACAGGCCACTATAGACCTGTTTATCCTATAGGCAGCTTCCTCTATGCTGGCCTAGGCTGAGCTGAAGCTTAACTTGCAGACATACAGACAAACAGTAATAGCAAACACTCTGAATGCTGTCCTTGTGCTGAAGGTAGGAAACAGCTAGCTGAGAAATAGTTATGAAGGGGAATCAGGGCAGTGTACAGTGTGTAAAAATGTACACTGGCTAAGCACATAAAATCCAGTGTGTGTGTGTGTGTGTGTGTGTGTGTGTGTGTGTGTGTGTGTGTGTGTGTGATTTGCCATAGACTACATAGACTAATGCTTACTATCTTAATCACATATGTTTAGGTCAAAATATCAAATAAGCTTTGACTCATGGCATGTTGATTATAATTTAAATTAAGTTCAGTCATGTGGCACAGCTGCTTTCAGTGTCAGGTTCAGGTCAATATGTTGCATGTCATGCCACACAAGCAGTACAGTTTAACTAAGGCCAAAGATCACAGAGATTTGTACATGTCACCAAAGGATCTTCTCAGTTAAGATTAACACACACAAACACACAGACAGGCAGACAGACAGACACACAAACACACTTAATATACAAATGATGGCCATTATTTAGTAGGTTCACCTACTAAATCACTATACACACTTTGTAGATCTTACAGTTAATAACTTAAGACAATATATTGATGTGTAGAGTTGATCAATGCTCCTGAATTCTGTTCTTACTCCAACAATGCTACTGTGTTCAATACACTTGTACCAGCTCATCACAGTTACACAACCAACACATCATCAGTCACAAAAATGTCAGTATCACTGTTGGGTTCCAAATATTTTCTAGTCAGGTGTTTTCTCTTTGTACTCCCCTTGTGTTGATGGATGGTGTGGAGGGGGATAAAAAATTGTAAAAACATGGCAAAAATAATTTAATGCTTCTTTTTTATAAAAGAAAAAGAAAAACATGATCATTGCCAGATTAAAAAAAAAAACTAATTGTAAAATGGTTTTGTTCAACCATAATTAACCTATAATTATTGTTCTTTAAGAAATAAGCAATATTATCTGCAAATGGAGCAATTATAATTCATAATTGCAAAATGAGAGAACGATTAGAAAAACCCAACTATACACATAATCTTCTCATTTAATATCACTGTTTTCAGTGTATGTTGTGTGTGCATGTTTGTCTATAGTGACGTTATTGACATGTCCTTATCTTTGATTTTTGGGCCCGATTAAGGTGTATAGTCTGGCTTGGTTTAGATGTCAAAGGCCTTAAATAATTGGCTGCATTATAATATAAAGTGAGAGTCCCTGTTCTACTGTATGTAAAGCTCTCTAAAGTATTAAATGTGTTTAAAATAGGAGAGAGAACCCCTAAGTGAGTGAGTGTGTGTGTGTGTAAAGTGTAGAGCTGAGAGCCTTCATTGAGGCAGTGTCGCCTCCACAGTACTTCATGGTACACAGAGTTCACCATTGTTCCCAGCCCATCACTATTGGAAACAGACAGCCGGGAAGGCAGCAGGCAGAGCAACAGGAGTGAGAGAGGGAGAGTTGAAGAGAGGAGCACAGAGGGGTGGGACTTGGCTCTTTTTTGGATCACTCCAGTGTTCACTAAACAGACACAAAAGGAGAGCCACGATCATTCTGCATGTATGCTGAGGGTCACTGTGAGCATTCAGGGGCCCAATAAGAACCCTAACACTGCTGATCATCAAACACTCAACTTTGAAGTCAAGCAGCACTTATTCTTAACATTGATTGGACAATGGTCACTTAATAAGTGTATTTTTCCATGAATTTATTAAAATGGGAGCAAGGTTCAACTTAGTGCGACACTGAACCTGGTGTTTTTTTCTTACACTGATTTCAAATTGAAAAATGTATTTGTGATTTAAGTAATTTAAAAATCACATATACCCTTCAGGCACACCATTTCTAAATATATAACCCAACAATAATTAATCCAAAAAGACTATAGTGGTCTTCCAGTAGTCACAAGGCACCTTTAAACATTCTGGATCCAAACCTCCTCTGGGTTAACCCTTGTCTAGCTCAGGCATGTCCTCTGTATCTAAGTGTCCACCCTACCTCACAGTTTCTCTTCAGTTTCTCTTTCTCTTCTCTTTTAAGCTTGGAGATTCTAGCTGCTCTTGTGTGATTTCAGGAAAAAAAGTGTCATGATAAAGGGACTCTGTGACAATATGCACAAGCTGAATACACATCTCTGTGGTATTCAAGTGGCTGTGGATTGAATGCTAATGAGGTGAGCGCAGCTGTCACAGCGAAGCTTAGCAAGTCAATTGCATCAGCGATGACCCCACTGCGTCTTCATGGGGACCTTTCACCGATGGCAAGCGAAAAGGGTTTTATGTGCAGTTCTGCAATAAAAGGCACTTCATCTAAGCCAGTCCACTAGCTCTCATGTTAGCCAATTTTACTCATTAGTTCAAACTTAAAATTTTGTAAAAATTGAAAAAGGACGCTGAAAGAAAAATTTTAGAACAGTGGTAGGCCTGAATGTATTGTATAACAGGAGTTCTTAAAGTTTTTGTAGTTAGGGAGTTAGGGACCTTTTTTCTTTACTGTCAAAAATTCCACGGGCTTCCTTAGTGTAGATTTATTTAAGAGACATTATACAAACATTCAAATACAAGACTTATTATTTATTTTGTAAATTCATTTATTTTGCCCATTTATTGATGCTATTGGATTTTTCCATTCCTCGTCGTCCTTTTTAGGAAAATTGTAATTATATTTGAATTTATATAATTTACAGTTTTGGGGTTATTAACGTTTGGATTAAGTTCACTCACACAACAATAACAATTTAAATAAATATGGCATAATGAGCATAATTATGTTTTTAAGTAATGAAAATGACTTTCAGTATAAAATATTATTTTTACTTTTTTGCCTCACCACCCAAGTTTAGTTGGAACAATCCAGATAAAGTAAATGACAGCTTTTCAGTCCTATGGATTTCTTCTGTACAAATTAGTTATAAATATCCGAAGTGTGACTGAACATTTCAGTAAAGAAGTTCACAAGCAACAAATTCAACCTTTTTACTGTCAGGCTCTAAAACCCCAATCACAATCCAACCAATCTCATCAAGTCAGATCATCAGCATGTCAGGTGTTTGGGGGGGAAAAAAGTACAGTACGTGTACTTTCAGGTCCCACATACAGCAGAGCTGTGATCACAGGGTTTCTATCTGAAAAACAGAATCTGTTGTGGAATGAAGGGGCAGGAAGGAGAACAGGATCCAACAGATAATGCTTGTGGAAAGTACACCAAACTTATCATCATGCTCTGAGCTTGCTGAACTTTTTTCTGCTGCTGCACTTGTAATTGAAAACTGGGTGAATCAGGCACCAAAAATCTGACACATGAGCTTAAAAAGATGAAATCAAATCTGTGTTTAGAAATTCCAAATTTAGTGCATATGTTTAATAATATCTTTCTCCTAATTATATTTACATATTATACAGTTTGTTACATATTGTAAGTATTATGGAATCTGAGAAATAAAATGTCTTTTTTATATGTATATAACTTTGAATAAGTATTCCTTTATTGTCTTTCTTTGAGCAACACATGCAAAAATGTGCCAGTGTCAATGACATCAGTCTAATGTCTGAATAGATTTAATGAACTAACACTGGACAACATTTGGTTGAGATTTGCTTATGCTGACATATTGTCTGGCTGCTCATCAAAACATTACATAATAAGTTTCTCAGTACACTAAAGCTACAGATGTTTTTCCTGCCTCAGTAACATTTTGACTGGAACACAGATTTGTCACAATGTTTCAGTACATCTAACATAGAACTGTATTTATACAAATCCTCAGTATATTGTGTATGTTATATATGTTGTATATTGTGTTTTGTCCCCCGCTGGACAAAGTGTTGAACAAAGCTTGTTTTAAGTCTGTACAGTCAAATCGTACTCTTTTGTGTGGCTTAAGGCTGTGTCACTACTGTTTAAGGGTGCATTTTTACCAGTGTAACTTTTCAATGACTATAGTAAACATCATGCAAGTGCCTTCTGGAGATTAGAGTTAGTATAGTATTAATACACATAATACCAAATTTTAGCAACCAACAGTGCATGTTTATATAGTTTATTGACTGCACACCAATGCTTTTCCTGATTGACTTTCACTGCCTCGTTTTCATTTCATAACACAGCTGGCCCCACACAGACTGCTCCATTATCAGTGTAGATAACACCCGCTACTCTTTTCCCCTCACAAAAATATGCTGTATAAATACCGGATCTGGGCATGGCCATACAGATGGAACAAAACTGTGTAAAAAGTACATGGGACCAAGGATAAGAAAAGCCATGTGGAAAATAACTGTTGGATTCAAATTCCATTGCGTGTGGGCCGTGATAAGAGCATGACCCTGTCTTTTAGGATTAGGACTTTGTAAACAAAGGGAAGGTGTAACCAGGAGCCTTAAAAAATTTATTTTATTTTTATTTTTTTTAGGAATTTTAGTAAACATGTTTAGTGAGCTTGTTCCTGGTGTTGGCTTATTTTAAAAAGAGTTACTTTCAGTAAAAACACTAATGATCCCTGATTCAAAATTTTACACATACACATACAGTATGAGGTTAAATGAGACAGGATCTGTAAATAATCTGCATTTAAGTACTTTGGCGAAATCATCTGAACACTGTTTTAGAAGTCATGTGCAATGTAAGGCAGTGTTATGAATCAAAACCTTTACTGTTCTTGATCATTGCATGATAAGATGATCCCCACACCCAAAAGACAAACAAACCAGCAGTATATCAGCAGATGCTACAGAATTCCAGGCTGCAGAGGAGGAATTGCGGTGCACTCATGTCCTACCACTGACCAGAGCCTGCATTTCATCATCATGACATCACACAACTTAGACAAGTACTTACTTTAGAGAGACTGAGGCAGATAACAGACGGTTAACAGTTTCACAGACAGAAGCATATTGTGTGTTAGAGGTAAATAAGTTTGTTTCTATAAAGGGAATTTGAACTCACAAAAATGTATAACAGCAAGCCTTAATTGCACAAATTATCACCATCATTTAAGAACAAAGAAATACTTTTCAATTTATAACTGCTGTATATATAATAGATTATAGTGACTATATTGTAGTAGATTGCAAAAGAGTAATACCTGTAAAGTGTTGCAGGCACAAATTAAAAATAAAACAAATTGAAAAAATTTTAATCCTATAGTTGGACTTAAAACCTTAATATGAAGGCAATAGGCAGAGAAACAGTTATTATTTGTTGAATTCACCCTCATATACGTAGCCCCAGTAAAGCTGGTATAACCTGTACTCATTTATACAAAATGTTTTAATTGGTCATAAAAAATGAACCATGGGTATAGCTAAGGGTTGCTGCTGTTGCTGTTTTTGAAATAATAATAATAATAATAATAATAATAATAATAATAATAATAATAATAATAATAATAATAATTGAATAACTTTGTTATGATCAATTAAATTGTTATTTAAAAAAAGTAATTGTTGTTGTACATGGTAGTAAATAATGTGCAATTACCAATATCATGTCATATAATGTAATATGTAAAATATTCATAATTTAAAGGATTATAAGTGAGTGTAATATTTTGGGACAAAAGAATAAAACAAGGCCCTGGCCCCAGAGACCAGAACAACAAACATTTGTACAGAAATGATAGTAACTAAATGGCATAACACTTTTTTTTTTTTTTTTTTCAGTTTTCAGTTTAACATTCATTAGATGTTAAACCATACTTCCTAATATGTAGAACATTAGTAACATTAGTGTTGTTAGTTTTACTACCATCCCATGCAACAAACTGCTATGTATAATCGGGCCACCACGTTGTGAAATATCTGGCTGCTGCTAATAAAATCTCAAAACTTTTATAAAACGGTGTGAAATAAGATTGGTTAAGTAGTTATATTTTATTTCACAGAAAAAAACATTTTCTATATTTATTACAAGGTCACAGAGCGAGTCCTCTGATTCCATTCTATAAGTGTGTCAGGGTATTCTTGTGAAGAGCATGAGTCACCATTCCCAGAAAAACACTTGTTGCTTTCACGTTGTGTCAGCAGAGAAAAGATGAAAACAAGACAGAGTGTGTGGAGGCATGGAGCTGAGCCAAGCATTGACTTCCCAAAAGCACAGGCTTCCCAAATCCCACCAAAATAATATACTGTATGCCAAATTAACCAAGAGGATAACAAGGTATATACAAATGACAATATGGGACTAATTCACACAACTGGATTGAGTTAATTTTCTTCATGTTTTACTTAACTTCGGTAACCACTTTCTCCTTATCACACAACCATGAAGTGTTGGTCTGCACTTTATAACTGTTGTCATTTAGTGACACTTGATAACCCTAATGTTAAAGGCTCTTCTTCAAAGAAAAAGCAAAGAGACATTTGGCTGTACCTACATCAGAGCTTATTCGAAGTAGATGCAACAGGCAGTAGGGAGCAGAGGGATCATTTTTCCAAACTGGGATCTGTTGTCTTTAGTTGAACAATGACCGAAACAGAAACAGAAGCTGGGGTCAGCAGAGATGGACAGATTCGACAAAAGGTTTGTACCGCTCAATGCAACAACCTGGAGCTAGATTTGCAAACAGCTGTGTGTTTGAAAGCTTGGCAAATGGTTTGTTTAAGGCTTGCTCTGCCTGTTTGGAGGAATGCCTGGTGTTGAATTTATACACACACCCGCACACACACACACACACACACACACACACACACACACACACACACACACAGAAATGGAGCATATTGCTGCCTCTCTTATCCATATTCACACTGATATTCATATTTCAGAAACTTTCTAATCATCTGTACATGACAAATGTACAGCTCAAAAGAGTGTCCAGGGAGTAACAGGATTATTGCTTTCTAAAGCAAATTTTAGTTGTATGCTTAGCTGTATTATTATAACATATACTGCATAATATATTAATTTAATTTAACAGTGTTTAAATGCATTAGCAAACAGTCATGTGTAAAAGTTAGTGACCCTCTTTTTATTCTATGTTTGTTTGTGTAAAAACATAATAAAAATCTTCTAATTGTGGCAGTGTATAGTATTAGGCAATTACAACTTCAGCTGAACAACAATGTACGTCTTCCTTTCTTTCTTTCATTTTTTAAAAAACATTTTTATGTGAAGTCCATGAGAGCACAAAAAACTTAGTACAAAAAACTTAGGGCAATACTAAGTACCTACTTACTGCTTCCAGAGGATTTAAGAGTGTAGGTTCACTCAGCCCTTGATTAATTGATCTTCAGCAGGTGTACAGACCTCTACAAAAGCAGACATTTTGGCAGTTTCCTGGAGCATTCAGGTGTGAGTTAACACAATGCCAAGAGGGAAAGACACAAGCAATGGTCTTAGAGAAGCAATTGTTGCTGCACATCAATCTGGAAAGGGTTATAAAACAATTTGGAGATCCACATCCTACAGTGGGAAAGATTAGTCACAAATAAAAAGCATTCAAGAGAGTTGGCAATCTTCGGAGGAGCGGACGTCTCAGCACACTCATGCCAAGCTCAGACCGTGAATAGGGGGGAAAAAAAAGAAAAAAAAAAAAAAAAACAAGAGTTACATCTCAGACCCTACAGGCCTCAATGAGCATTTTAAATGTTAAGTTCATGAGAGCACAATTAGAAGAAGACTTAGCAAGTACGGTTTGCTTGGAAGGGTTGCCAAGAGAAAGCTCTGCTGTATAAAAAGAACATAAAAGCACATGAATGCAAAATGCATCTGAATGCATCACAAAGCTTCTGGAACAATGTCCAATGTTGTTTGGAGTTGTTTGGAACCATGTTTGGCAAAAACCCAACAGCATTTCAGCAGAAACACTTCATACATACTTTCAAGCATGGGAGTGGAGGGATGATGATTTGGGCTATTTGCAGCCACAGGACCTGGGCACCCTGCAGTTATTGAGTCAACCATGAACTCCTCTGTATACCAGAGTATTCTAGAGGAAAATGTGAGGCCATCTGTCTGACAAGTAAAGCTTGGCTGAAATTCGGTCATGCAACAGGACAACGACCCCGAACCAGTAAATCTACATCAGAATGGCTGAAAAAGAAAATAATTAAGGTTTTGGAATGGCCTAGTTGAGACCTCAACCCAATTGAAATGGTGTGGCAGGACCTTAACAGATCTGTGCATAAACGAATGCCCAAAAACCTCAATGAACAGAAGCAAAGTTGTAAAGACAAATTGACCAATACGATGTGAGAGACTGATAAAGACATACATTAAATGATTACTTGAAGTTATTGCTGCTAAGGGTGAATCTACAAGCTTTTGAATCATGGGGGTACCTAGTATTACCCACAAATTTTATGTGGTAGGATGTGTACCTATTTTTCAAAATATGAAATAAACTTAGGCAGCACGGTGGTATAGTGGTTAGCACTGTCGCCTTGCACCTCCAGGGTCCGGGTTCGATTCCTGGCCAGGCTCGATTCCCGTCTCTGTGTGCATGGGGTTTGCATGTTCTTCCCGTGCTTGGTGGGTTTCCTTCGGGTACTCCGGTTTCCTCCTACAGTCCAAAGACATGTAGGTTGGGTTAATTGGCGTTCCCAAATTGCCCGTAGTGTGTGAGTATGTGTGTGTGCCCTGTGATGGATTGGCACCCTGTCCAGGGTGTACCCCGCCTCGTGCCGTGAGTCTCCTGAGATAGGCTCCAGGCCCCCGCGACCCTGAATACAGGATAAAACGTTATAGAAGGTGAGTGAGTGAAATAAACTTCTCAGACCTCTTGTGTCTACTTCTTGCACTGGTAACTCTAAATTAATTTCTCCTTTGTCCAGAATGGATTGACATTCATATCTTAAAGTAATGATTTACTTTAACGATTTTTTTTCTTTACTTATTTACATAACTCCATATGTATTAATTCATCATTTTGATGTCTTTGTATTTTTCTGCAATGTATAAAAAATAAATAATGGAATTTCAGTGAATTGAAATGAATGAAGGTCTGTCCAAACCTTTGACTGGTATTTTATGCATTAGTGATATTATAAAGGATGCAGCGCCTCATGTTTTTAATTTATTTGCTTTGATCTAATCAACCAGAATTCTTATGCACTTGCTCATCCCCATTCCTGTTGCTGGTTATCACTGCACATTTTAAAACGCTTTCTGCCAAAGACTTGCCCTATATATTTTTTTCTTACATAAAATCCACAAAAGCTATAGAGGGTAAATATGTTCCACAGTGGATTTACTGACAGCTGAGCCTTTAGATGCAACATGCAGTGGTGTTTACAGTGCTTAGAAATCAGTACACAGAGTGCTAATAATTCTGTTAAAGTATAATTTCTTCCAGACACGCTTACAGATGTGGAGAGCACTCTCTGCAATAGGGTTCAGGCTGCATTCATATTAAAGATCTAGAGAACACAATGTTCTTCTTCTAGTTGTGACTTATTGCAGAGAACTGAACAGATTTTTGCACTTCAGTACATAAATTAATTAAAAGTTGGTTGATTAAATGATGTCAAGAAAGCAAACAAATGTGAGCAAAAGTATGGGATTGGCTTATCAAATACTTCAAAAATCCTGGACCCAATTAAATTGATTGTGGTTAAAAGTGCTGGTCTTCTGCTGAGGGCTTTACATACAGTAGAGCCTGAACAACTCCCTGCACACACACACACACACACACACACAGACACACACACACACACGTGAGGTGGCCCGTTTTAGTGGACAAAATATGAGTATTTCTTTTCTTTATTTTTACATTCTGTTGTACCCTATCACTTCATCCTTTATTGCTCTGGACAAAGCTCATATGTTTTAGTTTGAATTAAAAATGTAATTAATCAATTGAAAAAACAGTCAGAGGGTGTGTTTTTAAATCACTTTTAAAAAATCTTGGTTGAAAAGGGCAGTTCATTGAACATTAAAAACATCTTGACTTTTGGCTGAGGATGACAAAGATTCTTTAAATGTTAATAACTCCAGTATAACACACATAATATATATATATATATATATATATATATATATATATATATATATATTCCCCCCAACTCAATTTCAAAGGAATGCATGTCACGAAAGATTTTTCCTTGCTCTATTGTGGCATTAAGGCAGCTCACCAATAGTAACCTAAATGAATTTCACATAAATAAATAACTTTATTATTTTTTGGCCACTGCCTGGCCAAAAAAAGTGTCCCCATCTGGATTTAATTATTCAAATATTTAAAAGCCTTTTATTGGATAATTACTTCACTGATTCAGCTGGCAACAACTTATTTAACCCTAACTAATGCAATGAGTAGCTTCACATTTCTTAAACAACCATGTCAGTCAACATATTATTTGGTCAAGGCTTTACTTTCTTTTCAGAAGGGTCAAATTATTGTCCTGCATCAAGAAAACAACTAAGGAGTTTGTCGGAACATAATAAAATTGGGTTAAGAACTGAAAACGCATTATTAAAACCTGGAAGGATAGTGGTCATCCATCATATCCAAGGAAGAAATATGGTCATAAAAACTTCCTGAATGAGCGTGATGGGAGATCACTTTAATGCTTAGTGGAATAAAATCATGAAGGTAAGGGCATTTCCATATACACAATGCAAAGAGAACTCTAATCAGATTGCTAGTGAGCATAAAGAATGGACTGTGTAGCATTGGAAAAATATCATGTGGTCTGATGAGTCCAGATTTGTGATCTACACATCAAGGTAAGAAGAGAGGCGGATTAAGTGATGCACACATCATGCTTAGTGTCTGGCGTATAAGTCTGTGGGGGCAGTGTGTTATGATATGGCATTGCTTATGTTGATCAAGTCCAGGTCATTTTCAGGGCTGTTGGTTTTAGCTAGGATTCATAATTGCGAAATGTCTCAAATTGTGAAAGAGTGATTCAGAGAGCATGAGACATCATTTTCACTTAAATTGTGGATAGGCTGCCACAGAGTCCAGACCTTAACCCCATTGGGAATCTTTGGAATGTGCTGGAGAAGGCTTTATGCAGCGGTCCTATGTTCCCATCATCAATACAAGATCTTGAGCAGGAATTAATGTGACGCTGACCTGAAATGAATGGTGTGAGATTGCATAAGCTTATCGAGATGATGCCATAGACGTATTCAAAGCAAAAGACAGTCCAAAAAAGTGTGACTTTTTTTTGGCCGTGCAGAGTGTGTGTGTGTGTGTGTGTATTTTGTATTGTGTTGTACTGTATTGTATTGTATATATTGAAAGAACAAAAATGTTTACATTGAAGAGTTTAATCATGCAAGAAAAATATGCAATTATAAAATATGACATATGAAAATATTTCCAAATCTGAGTATGTAACTATTATGGAACTATTTTTAAAGCATAAATTAAATACTTACAAAAAATACAAAATCTTACAATTGAACATATCCATTTACATTCAGGAAGGAATCAATATCAGGCAAACCTACTATAATTACACTATAATTAACTATATAATTGGTATATAATTAACATAGACAACATGGTTTCTTCAGTTGTAATCAGACTATAGAGAGACTACAAGTAGATATTTTCCATCTTTATTTTAAAAATAATAATCTATATATAATTCTCTGCAATTCTTTCATCTCATATCCCACCGGGTTGTGACCAGGTCCTGGGGATATTTTCATCTTACAACATCTTACAGTAAGCTCATTACTCTCAAAAACACGCAGTTCACAGTGTTGTAATTTGACAATAAAAAAGTGAACTGCACTGTAGCCTTCAAAACAGAAATTCTGACTTTTACCAACAAACATTCAGTTTAATTCAGACTGATTAGCAAAATACCAGTGTCAAACATAATTCATACATTTTGTAACTTAACAATTGAATATGTAACATGTTGACTGCAATGTACCAAGTATTGTGTTCAAAAATCTTTTAACAGAACCTTCATTTCCAGTTTTATATGTCTCCAGTGTGCATTCTCTTTCACATGTGCAGTTATTCAGTTTTTCACATTCAGAAAGCCAGTAACTCCATTTCTCGACATTCACTTACACTCTTATGGATGGTAGACATGAGAAGCTATTTTTGCTTTTTACTATGGGATGGCAACCTTCAAAAAGACATCAGCTTCAGTTCATTGCTGATACAAGCATGATGGGAAGGGCAGGCTTACTGATACTCTGGTGTCTACCACTGCTTATCTTGTGAAACTTTAACCTCTCTATTCAGTGCCACTCCATTTTCACTTGCTCATGTCCCGCTTCAGCAGGTGACATTTCCAGTTCATCCTACGTATGTGGACCTGATCAATTATTAACCCGAGGAGAAAGCTCTAGCATTTACAACAACTGGGAAAATGTTGAGCAATAACTGATGCTAGTGATTCATAACTGTAGAGTTGATCAAGACTTCAGACTGGAGATAACGATGTTGTTTGATAGACGTTTTCATGCTTATTGAATTCAGATTCAAGTTCTGGAGACTGAGTCCTAACAAACAACAGCACTGTTATTATTAATAACTGTAATCACAAATGCTATTAGCTAGTAATATGACTTTGAATATGTCATATGGATAGGATTTCTTTAAAAAAGAAATAAAATCAAAAAGATTGTATTCGTTTGTGACATAACATTTAAAGGGTAATAGCAGGTAAGAAATATAATCTCCTAGGGTCTCTTGTTCTTGACTTTTTAAACAAACCCTGTATGATACGGCTTTAACTGAGCTTTACAGACCATTTTGGATATTGCTGTACATAATCTCACATTTTTCATAATCATCATCATACTATTTTAGGCTATTTATAACTCGATACCCAGCTTTCATAGTTTGTTTGTTTCATGTTTGCTAGTTTGCTGTAAGGAATTTATGAATAACTGGATTGTTTTTCATGCAAATGAACATAAAAATACAGAAATTGGTAAATAATATACGCTGCATCTAACTATACTGATTTATGAAAGTTATACATTCAAATTTATCAGCATTATCAAAGCTTTCTGAAACATCAGCTCTGTGTGATAACAATCTGTTATTTCATGGAACTCCTATGTAACTGTATATACTAACCCCTATTATACACCTTATCTTTATGACAGATAAACAACCAATAACTAGTGACATAAAAAGCAAACATTGTTTTTTATGTTGTACATACACAAGTTTTAACTGGCCTGGTTAATACACATTTACTGACCATGAACTCATGGTATGCTTTAAATGGAAGCTCTGGATTAAGTCATAAAGTAAACACGCCCTTTGTTCATTCAGCTGATTTTGAACTGTGAGGTCCTTCAACCTCATAGAACGTCACAGATCGAAAAAAAAAAAAAAAAAAACGATATCAGAATACTAAGACAGAACTAGAGAATTAATTCGACTTTGAAATAAACATCTTAATTTGGTTTTGACAGATTTACCCGAGGGTTGTAACCCTTTAGTAACCCTTGAGTGAAGCAGGCCTTGGCAGCTTGCCAACAGAAAATTGCAATATCCCAGCTTGAGGAAAGCTGTTCGTTCATGTAATTCAATTAGCTTTAGAAACAATTTTATGTTGTAAAAAGGACAGAGCATAAATATTGGTGGACTATTGTCCTCTATCTTGGACCACCCAAGTGATCTCTGTTATTTCACAGTGTAGGCTGAGTAGTCTGAATTTCAGAAAAAGTAACTTCAGGTACATAAGATTTTACCAATATTAAACTAGATGTACCCACAATGATGATTTTATGAGTTTATCAAGTGAAAAAGGGTATTCAATGTTATAATGCATGTGGCTCTGCTTTGCAATACATGCATTGCATGTTTAATTCTCCTGGATCTCAGTTATTTAAGATAAGGGGAAAAAAGTAGCTGCATGAAACAAGACACAACTTGTTTCAAGGGGAAATTTTGCATTTTCCACTGTAAAGAAGGGATTAGTGTAGTTACAGTCTATAGAATATTTTTATTTCATTCTTTTTCTTCTGCCTTGTTCCCCATCACATTTTAGTAAAACTTTTAATCTATGTTCATAAATTACTCCAGGAACCCCCAAAGCCAACAGTTTTAACTTAAAATCTCCAAGAGTGAATATCCCTCTTGTTTCTTCATATCAAACAGCAGTATTTTCTCCACCAAGACTTGGACAGCGTCCTCATCTTATTAGGTGTCCGCTTCTTCAACCTGTGCTGCTGGCTGTCCATGTTCTGAATACTGGCAAGTATCGCTGCATCAAACACCTCTTTCAAGTTCTTCTGGGTAAGTGCTGAGCACTCCATATAAGACACAGCATGCACCTCCTCAGCACATGTGTAGGCCTCTTGTGGCTCCACTGGACGCTCTTTGTACTTGGCCAGCTGGATGAGAATGTTGACGTCTTGGCGGAGGTCAGCCTGTGTGCCCACTAGCAGAATGGGTGTGCGCGGACAGTGCCGTCGGATCTCAGGCACCCATTTCTCCCTGACATTCTGGAACGAGGATGGTGTGACGACACTGAAGCACAACAGGAAGACGTCAGCATTGGTGTAGCACAGAGGTCGCAGTTTATCGAACTCATCCTGAATAGGAAATGAAGAAAAAAGATTGTCAAGGACATCAAATCTATTAGTGGATAGTCCTGAATTATATCAGAGGTAGGAACTTCATTCATTTATTCTGCACTGACACTTGTATTGTGGTGCTCTAAATTTACATTGTATTTGAACAGTTTCTAGGTTTGATGCAAAGGGGATCAAAACATTTTCAGTTAATATGTACTACCCAAATTCCAGAAAGGTTAGGAGGTTTTTTAAATTTGAATAAAATGACAATAGAAGATAGAGAACCATAGAGAATTTGGGTTGTAAAAAACAGTTTTTGTGCCATAGATACAGTACAATCCTTGATTAGGGGTTAAAGAGGGACTTTGGATTCAGCATTGTGTTAAAAGCTAGTTAACTTTGTAGTTCACCTTAGGCATAAATAAAACAACACAGACAGTTCAGAGACAATTCAGAATGATTTAAAAGCAAATATTAAGTAGATGAAGTATTGTTTAAGATGACAACATTATCAGATGAGTTTTCTTGCTGAAACTGCTTTGATTACTGTTTTTGAATATGGGCTTTGGCATTCTCCTCAGTACTGTGCACCGTACCAGCCCATTTCACTCATGCTGAAACCAACCCTGAGACCTGGGATGTGGCGTGTCACGCCACATATAGTTAAACGTTCTAGTGCCGTTATCCTGTGTTGTCACCACTCGCAGAATGCCTCTTACCCAATCGGATTACTCGGTCAGAACTAACTGTTGTATACATCGGTATATACTGTAAAATATATTTCAGTAGGACTTCATCCAGATCTGTGATATCAACCAGCACTTAAGATAAAATCTAACAAAATAGAGTGGTTTATTAACAAAGCTTTCCACCACTTTCACTTTTCCTCATAAACCTTTGGACTGGAACTAGTTCACATGGAAAAAGCCATTTCCTTAAAGCTGAGTTAACTGGGATTTTCTCACCACAAGGGAAAACATTCATGATTCATACCAGTTAAGCTTTTTTAAAATGTTAGTTATAAAGTTAATTACAGTGGTTGCAGTGACTAATTTAAACAACATTTCTTCAGCTGGCTGGCAGATGCCATTATAAAATTTCATTTACCTGTTTACTCAAACAAAGAAAATCACAAGACATTATTCTGGGTCTACAGTATATGCGTCTGTTCAAGCTCATACTTCTTTAGATAGCTTCAATTTTATTAGATGCTTATAAATAACAGTGCACTGCATTTTAAAAGGTCACCATGTCACCTTTTGAAAACGAATTCATTACTAATAATATTTTTTTTTTTTTGCTAACACTTACTATCTTGCTTCCACTTGCTTGTCCCCTGACCCCAAAATGAAATGTAATAATCATTCTTTCTCTATCAAGACAGCAGTGCTGCTCCATGTCATCCTGGCAGACTTCCCTGCTCACTTATTCCCCAGCCCGCTTGGCTCCTTAAAACACACTGGTCTCACATTTCCACTGACTCGCCCCAGCTGTGCCTCGACCAAAAGTAGGCCTCCTTTTTCCCAGATCATGAATCATTTATCACAATTACAGCACTTCCTATTTGCAGTCCCCCAGAGCTGGTTCTTCCTTAATGCACGGCTATATACAGTATTTGACTGATGTAAAATTATTTCTACATTCCCACAGGAGGAAGCAGTAAGTCCACTCTGGTAAACTTTACCAAAACTCTCTATCGTTCTTGCTGTATCAGCAAGAACATCTGAGCAGTTCATTACTCACTTGGCTTTATTCTACTTTTACTCTGTCATGAGTAATTGAAAATCTATCTCTTTTCACTTCCTCTACATATTCAGAGAATAAACAACTACTTAAGTAGTGTACAGAAACAAAATCAGGGCTTAAGTCAGCACTCTTGCATAAACAATGTGTTATATGTTTACACAATGAGAGAATCCAGAGGCTACACAGACAGAAGCTGCCTGTCCGTAAGGTGCATGTGTGAGGTGATGTGTTGTGATCAGAGGAATGCAGCACTGACCTGGCCTGCGGTGTCACACAGCTGGAGTTTCACAGGCTTGCCATCAACTGCGACAACCGCTGCAGAAAAAAAATCAAATCCAAATCAGAGACCACCATATGTCTGGTGGGACTTCCTTCCTCTCTCCCATACGTGTGGGGGTATGGGGGACAGACTAGGATAATAGCAGTCTATTGAAACCTATTATGGAGTTTTCAGGCCACACAGATTTTGCTCTCATCTAATTTACCTAATCATATAATTCCTTTTAGTGTTGGGGAAATTTGTTTTTATTTTTGTTACAATGTACATGTAATGCAAATATGTGCAAAAAGTT
The DNA here is from genome assembly GCA_030014365.1 of Clarias pachynema. NCBI lineage: Eukaryota > Metazoa > Chordata > Actinopteri > Siluriformes > Clariidae > Clarias > Clarias pachynema. The sequence goes on from JAQMYL010000038.1 coordinate 12,960,551, forward strand.
ACACCAGTTATGTACACAATAATATGTGGACACATGACCATCACACATGCACAAGCATGTTAAAGATCCAATGTTGGTGTATATTAATGCCCAGATCCAAAACAGTGGGCATTAATATAAAATTGGTGCTTTGCACCATTTGGAAGGCTTTCCTCAAAATTTTCGGAGATGGCTGTAGGGATTTGTATATTTAGCCACAAGAGCATTAGTAAGGTGAGGCACTGATGTTGCATTAAAAAGGCCTTGCCTTGTGTGCAGTTGGCGGTCTAATTTGTCCCAGAGCTTTTCAGTGGGGTTGACGTAAGCACTTGCTCTGACCATTGTCATGATGAAAAAGTTTTGAAGTATGGGCTTCTTAGCTCTGGTGAATGGAAAGCTTAATGCCGTCTGTACAAGACAAGCTAGACAATTATGTGCTACCAAGTTTGTGACAACAATTTGAGGAAGAACTACATATGAATATGATGGTCAGGGAGGCATATACTTTTGGACATACAGTGTCCTGTTCATCTATTTTAAAGGTACACAATGTTCACTTTTCAGTGTGAGTAATGTACAGGTTTTTTTGTATCAGTTTTTTCCCTTGGCGTACAATATAATATAATATAATATAATATAATATAATATAATATAATGCTTATTCTGTGTACAGGATCATAATGACTGGAGCCTATTCCAGGAGAATATACCGGGCATGAGGCATGGTTAACCCTGGATGGGGTGCCAATCCATCATAGGGCACACACACAGTACGAGTTATTTGGGAATGCCTTGGGAATCTTTGGAGTGTGGGAGGAAACCCACAAAGCAGGGGGAGAACATGCAAACTCCACGCACACAGACCCGAGGTGGGACTCGAACCCTCGACCCTGGAGGTACGAGGCCACAGCGCTAACCACTATGTAAATGTGCCGCCTTTATATAATACTGTATAATATAATATAATATAATATAATATAATATAATATAATATAAACAGCAATCATCAAAGTGTTATTAATGAGTTTTAAATACTTTATATTCAATGTGAAATTATTTAGCACTCAAAAAAACCAAGTATCTTTGTTTTCTGGATAAATTTGTTACACAATATTCCAAATCAGGTCTGACTGATTAGTATTTATTTATCTATAAACTGTATACAATATCTTTCCCAAGCTCAAGGTGAAAGGAGACTTTAAATACGTTAATGTAGCTGACTGAGAGACCCGTGTTGGAGATCACTTTATAAATATTCATTTTATGCTCTTATTAGTTACCTGAAAAGTTATCAAAAGCCGTTGGAACATACTCCGTGGGGTAGCCATTTGTGGTGTAACTGATGATCAGACTTGTTTTCCCAACTGCTCCGTCTCCGACCAGCACGCACTTCACCCTGCGCTCCGGCGCGGAGCCCCAGCGGCTCTTTTTGCCCACATCTTTACTCCTAAACCTGCGCGGTGGTACCGGAGGCACTGAAGAGCCTGACACGGGTTTGTACTCCCCAACACCCTGTGGAGGCATCGCTGCACACAGACAGCCCAACACTGTTAGGATATCCCTGATTTCTCCAGTCCACACGCGTTCATGCTTAGCCCTAGTCTATGATAAGATATCTCTGCTGTGTCCCTGAACACGAAAGTAATATCCATGTGCAAAAAAGATCCAGTTAAATAAAGTCCAGTTAATTTTAGACACGTCCAAATGCGAGCAAAGAGTGAATGGTGCAGACACAAACTTGGATTCGGTTTTGAACTGAGGATGATGAAGGTCCACTCCGCCTCTCCTCGACCATGTGATCCGGCCCCATCGCTTTACTCCATCAAGATGACATCATTCAGCGCGCGCGCGCACACTTTTCAATTACACACGTGAAGAGAACATGCTTCTGATGACGTTCACTTGACCTGCACTTAACTATGTAGCTTTCAGTGTATACAGAATCGTTTCTACTCTCTTTGCATGTAATATTTTGTAGAGTGAATTGTGCTAAATGAGTTTATTTTATTCTTGGATACTCTTTATAAACTAAAATAAACCGAGGTATAAATGGTCACATAGGTGTCTGTCAGTACTGATATGTACTATAGACAGTGATATTAATACAGTAGTGTGGATATCACTAAGATTTAATCCCAAGTAAAAAAAAAAAAAAAAGTTAAAAAAAAAAATCTAATGTCAGTATCTCGTTAGAATATATACATCAGCTCAATTCTGCCATCTAGTGGATATTATTATTATTATTATTTCATTCTTTTTAGTGGTTTTCATGAATGTACTGTATGTATATTTGTTTCTATCTATACATTTCTGTAGTTTTTTTTTATTTTTATTTTTTTTACTTGTTCCCAAAGTCTGTAACTGAGCCTTGGCAATGGAAATGTCCATAATCGTCATGACAATAAAACGAGGTTTTAATATTGATATTTATGGTGTGTTTCAGCAGTAAATATCTTCATGAGAGTCTTTGCCAGTTTGGAATCTCTGAGGTCTGGAACTGAGGCGGCATTACACATTATAGGCAGAGTATCATGTGAGTGGTCAAAGATTCATTCATACATCTTCTCCATCGCTTGTGTACAGGGTCACCAGGAGACTTAAGGCACGAGCTGGGGAACTCCCTGGGCAGGGTGTCAACCCATCGCAGGGCGCGCACACACACACACACACACACACACACAATGGGCAATTTGGGAGCGCCAGTTCGGATAATCTGCATGTCTTTGGACTGTAGGAGGAAACCCACCAAGCACGGGGAGAACATGCACACAGACCAGAGGTTAGAATCGAGCCCTCGACCCTGAATGTACATCCAGCCATCTGTCTTTTTATTTTATTTTATTTTATCTATCTTGTCTTCAATGTTTGAATTTAGGTGATTGAGTTTTACCTTATAAAACATTGACTGAAAGTGGAAATACATAAAGTAAACTTTAATATCACTATATTTATTTTACAATAGAAATAAAGTGTTTGCTAGCTCTAATCGCCACTGACAATCCAAGAAAAAGGGAGTAGTGTTTGCTTTGTATTTATATGTGTTTTCACTAGTGAACCAGAAATCCGACAGCCAATCAAATGTGTTGACCGCGAAGTTACAAATGTTTTACAACTTCATGCAAGTCATTGGTGTCGAGAAAACTGCAGTACTAATGTCTCTCATAACTGGTTTATTCATAGGCTGTAGGGACCAGATTATTAAATATTGCAAAGTCGATGTCTGGAACTGAAATTACAAATGATGCGGACCTGTTTAATTAGAACTTTAAGTAATCGTAAACTTTTAAATTTAAGAACTTCAAGTGAGTTATTTGTAGACAAATGCTTGTTATGGAAGCCAGCTTAATGTATCTTTACAGCTTGCATTAGCAACGCGGTCACTTCTCACCACGACTTCTGTTTCAACCCGGACCATATTACGGACACACAAAGTGAAGCATGTTGTGCTGAAGTTGGTTGATGCTGGAAATTTAACTGGGGACAGATGTCTGGAAACCGTACGGACTCAGAAAGGGAAACCGGAGTTGTGTTGGGACTTTTAGAGGAGGCAGAACGTTGGCAGCTCGCGAGTGCTCAGTTTCCCAGTAAAGTCGGCGGGAGGCCCGCGTGGCTCAGCCTGCAGAATTTACCGACCGTCGCAGAGCTTGTGTGTGAAACATGCCAACTTCCTACAGTATTTCTATTACAGGTTTATGCACCTATTGTCGGGCAAGAGCGGAGTTTTCATCGGACACTGTACGTCTTCTGCTGTAAGACTCCCGCGTGCTACACTGCGAACGACAACCGGTGTTTTAAAGGTAAACTTACTTTGACAGCCTGGAACAGTGCCAGCAAATAATGTACTGTACTGTACAGAGCAAAATCACAGAACCAACCACCATGTATCTGCGTCTTTACTCCTTTCATATATACTGTACTTCAAAGAGTGCTCCCTTATAATAGCATGTATACTATTAAAATGTAAATAAATTATTTGATATTATAAGATGTACAGATAAAATATTTTTGTAATATTATATTTTATAATATATTTTATATTAAGGAATTATATATAATATACAGTACTTTGCAAAAGTCTTAGGCACCATATTATATGCTGTACCAATTTTGTTATATATGTTTATCATGTCTGCATAATTACATATAAAATCATTCAGTATTTCCCATATACTGTATAGCATAAAAATTTATAAATAAATAACATCACTCCTTAAAATCAGGAGTTTTAGAGAAAGATTTGTGCAGTTTTATAAGAAAACAGCTGTTAGGTTTTACTTAGCATGCTGGAGAATGAGTTCTTCTGGTAACTTTGTCACACTTGCTCCTTTCTATTTTTATGCAAATACCAGGAGCATACATTAGGTTTTTTGTTTACATCTAAAAACTGGTCTGTCTTGTACTACATATTTTTTATTTACAGCCATGCATATATTCTCCTGTAATGCTATTTATTTGTTAATTTTTAAGTTATATATGGAAATACTGAATGATTTTGTACATAATTTTGCAGACATGATAAACATACATACATAAAATTGGTACATCATATAATATATACTACTGTATATATTATTTTATATTATATATTGTATATAAATCCCCAGCAATAATGGACAGCTTGATAAACTTGTTTCTATACTTTCACAAAATACATTTTTATTAAAAACTGATTAGATTCAAGTGGACATAGTGTGCCTCATGTTTGAATTGAAGTGAGAATTAAGTCCATGTATTTCAAGTGACTTTTCAAAGAGGGGTAAAAAAAACTAACTATAAAAGCTCAAAGTAAATTAAGTTGGATGAAGAATCATTTCCTTTACTGTAATAAATTGTAGACCCTGGCTATGCTTCCTGGAGCCCACTTTGAGAAGCATGGCTATAAAGAATATTATTTTGAAAAGGTTGAAGATCGCTGATTCAGTCGAGTTTTTGTGATGATATGATCTTACATAGATTGCTATTAAACAATGATTGATTTTCCCCCTCAGTGTATAGAAGCCAGTTACCAAGAAAAAATGACTTCTATCCATATGACCCTCCCCCTGATGAAGAGCCAGCTGCCAGGGCAGATGATGAACATGTACTAGGATCAGGAGTAAAACTGTGCAGGCTATGTGGCTGCGCTGGACACAAAGCTTGTTCCCGCTGCCACACAGTCACATACTGCAGCAAAGAGCATCAGGCAATAGACTGGAAACAACGGCATAAAAAAGAATGCAGTAGTGAGTGTGGAAAGATAATCACATCCCATGCACTCAGAAATCTTTTATCCATTCCATACAAAAACATTACACTCCAACTTGTGTTCTTTTATTTCTAACTCTTTGTCAAATAGCTTCCTCTGCTTCTGATGCTGTAAATATGTTTCTGTTTCCTGAGTGGGAGTTGGTAACAGAACCTGAAGAACTCCCAGTAACAGATGATGAGCCACCTGATTCCAATTCATTGCAGCAAGCCAACATTGTATCTTCAGGTAATTTATAATTTATTTTAAATGGTTGAATCTGGATAATTAAGAGATTTTGTTGCAGTAATGATTTTTTCCCACAGATTTGGAGGAGAACGAGTTGGAGTCTATGGCCCTCCATGAATCACAGGACAGTAAAATATTTCAGAAATTTAAAGAGCGCATAGCTGCAGAGCCACATCAGGTCAGTTCTAATTAAATATATGGTCAATAAATAAGCTGGAACATGTATAGAATATAGATATTTCAGGTACTTCCACTTAAAAGTGAGGAGGACACATTACAGCATAGACTACAGCATTAGCCAAGTCATGGTTGAACGAACTGACATAACACACTGCACAACCTTGTGCAAGGGTGGGTCGGGGGGACCCAACACACTTCACCCCTTTTTTCATGTTTTATAGGTCTTGCGATATTGCCGTGAAGGATCTCCACTTTGGGTGTCATCTGAACATGTACCAGGCAAAGACAACATTCCAAAATGCCCATGTGGTGCCAACAGAATCTTTGAATTTCAGGTAATTAGATGATAGGTAATTTCAAGTAAATAGTTGTGCCTTATTATTAGGGCCAATAGTTTCAAACACAAGCATGCACTTTTATTATAAATAACAAACCAATAATATGTATTTATTATCTTAGATCATGCCTCAGTTGCTTAACCATCTGAAGGTGGACAGACCAGATGCCAGCATAGACTGGGGGACTCTGGTCGTGTTCACATGTGCTGCCAGCTGTGACCAAGTCAATAACTATTCAGCAGAGTTCATCTGGAAACAAGACTTTTCTGCGGATCAGGCAGTTTAACTACTGCATAATAAAGCATATACTGGTTATACGTCAACTTTTCAATGTCCCTTTTTGCTTTTGTGAAAGCTAAAACACACAAGAAAATTAAGCATTTCATTTAAGGGGTGTTGAAGTGGTTCAGTAAAATATTCAACAAGTTAGTTGGAAGCAGATGAATGTTTTAAATAACATGGGACGAATCAATCGAAGGTATACAAAAACAGTAAATGGAAACATTTATTTGCTTGTTGTGGAAGCAAATCAATAACTGGCAAAAAGAAGAAATAAAAAAAGTACATTAAACAGTGCTTCACATGAGGCTGAATATAACCCATACAATGAATATCTATTTAGCTGCACCAAATCACAGTCCAGGCTTTCTGCCATTCCATAACTTTCATGAACAGACAGGTCTACAGTGACTTGTACAGAAAGAAAGTGCACTTGACTAACAGTACAACAAAACTATTAGTTATCAATACGCACTATGTATACAAACAGTATTATATTCATTATAAGGGTTAGAAGGAAGACTTGTAACACTTCAGGGAATTTTAATGAAATTACAAAGCAGTTCATAAACACACTGCACAGCTGCTTTAACAAAATAAGCTATCCCCTGTAAATTAGAAGCCTTAACTGTCAATTGATCTGTGATCTCAACACAAAAGTTCAACGGAGGGAAAATTAACTTTCTGATCCATAGATTATTAACGCTGTAATATTTAACACTTTCGAGCCAATACTTTTCTTGTATCTTGACGTGAGTTCTAAGAAATTATCCTAAAAAGTACCTGCCTGCTCATTAGACGGAATGTCAAATAAAATAAACAAGGGGGAAAAAATAAAAGGTATAACCTTTAATTAAAATTAAAGATTCAGAATTAAAAGATTCTGGTAAAACTGACTGAAACCAGCTGAATAAAAAAATTAAAAGATAATAAAAATGATTTCCATTTACTATAGGTGGAGTAAAACATTATTATTTACAATTAAACAAAACTAAGAAAATGTAAAACTCAGTTCCCAAAGACACTTATAAGAAAGGTGCAGGTCCACAGGATTATGTTGTCTTTCTGAATCCTTTTAAGATAGGATATATATTTTCAAATGCTTCATAGATTTCACCCCTCACCTTTGCACCTGGCAATAAGGGGGAAAAAAACATTACATTATCAGCTTCAGATATTCTAAAGTGTACTTTACCCATCCACACACACCAAAAAATAAAAACCACATACCTGTAAGTACAACTTTGCCTGAAACGAAAATTAAAAGCACAATTCTGGGCTTAATCATTCTGTAGATTAAACCAGGGAATAACTCTGGCTCATAACTGAAAAAGAAACAGTTTGCAAGATGTCAGTCACAACATTAACCTTTTTTTTTTTTTTTAACCAAAGGAATCAAATCCACATAATGAAGTACACCATATTTTCCCGAATGTGACAAAAGACAGACCTGCTGAACTGCTGATGGGTGAGAACCAGGCCCTCCAGTCGGATTGGGAACTTGACATCGCAACTTCCAACCATGTTTTGAATCTTGAAGTCCAGAAATTTGGCGGGGAAACCGAGTTTCTGCACTACTCTTGCATATTTCCTGGCAGCCAGACGAGACTGCTCCTCACTAGGAAGGGACACAATACACACACACCTCAATTTCTGAAACTTTTCTAAGAGATACTCCCAACTAGTGATGCGCGGGTCGTCTGTTAGCCCGCGGACAGCCCGCGGGTCGGGTTGGGGCGGGTAAGGAAATTGTCGCTTTATTTGCGGGGCGGGTTGGGGCGGGTCATTAAAAACAAAATTAAATA
>JAQMYL010000038.1:12977762-12992789 GCA_030014365.1 Clarias pachynema
CCCTAGTGACGGGGAGGAATTGGATACGACTAAATTCTGGGAGAAAATCTGGGAAAAATCCAAAAAAAAAAAAAAAATGCCTCGATTTGCTAGGGACCATAAAGTTTGGACTTTAGAACAAGTTTTAATTGATGAGTTTAGATTGATCCTATTCCATATGTCTTGTGTTTACTTATAGGTCTCATTGCATTGGATCTCACAGGAAACATAACTGTAGGTGAGAATAATTTCACTTGATGTTTTCATTTATTCTTTATAAGGAATTACATTTCATGGCGGCATGGTGGCTTAGTGGTTAGCACTGACGCCTTGCAGCTCCAGTGTCCAGGTTCAGTTACTGGCCAGGTTCGATTCCCATCTCTGTGTGCGTGGAGTTTGCATGTCCTCCTCGTCCTTGGTGAGTTTCCTCCGGGTATTCCGGTTTTCTCCCACAGTCCAAGGACATGCAGATTAGGCTAATTGGCATTCCAAAATTAGTGTGAAGGAATGTGTGAATGAGTGTGTGATTGTGTATAAAGTATGTGTATGTGCCCTGTGATGGATTGGCACCCTGTCCAAGTCTTTTGGGGTAGGCTCTAGGATCCCTGCAACCCTGTATACAGAATTAAGCAGTATAGACGATAAGTGAGGGAATGAGAAGGAAATATATATTGCTTGCAATGACCTAAAATAATGGTTGTATGTACAGTAAGAAGAAATTAAAGGAAAAACATGGACAAATAAGAAAAAAGTGAAAAAATTAAGTCAGAAGAAGCTATCTAGACAATCAAAAAAAGAAATGTGAGAAAATAAGAGAAAATTATTTTTAGTGAGCTGATCATGAGAGAACAAAACATAAAATAGATTATGCAAAAACGCTATCTTGTTTAGGTGACTCACAAATGTCAATATGTGAAAAGATAAAGGATGTTCAGATTATCCAACTATGAGTAACATGTTTCATGTTGATAAGCCCAGAATTGATCATTTTGAAATAACCCCAGATCATAACACTGCCTCCAGAGGCTTTTACAGTGCTCACTATGCATGATGATTGTAACACTTCATCTGCTTTCCTTCTTATCCCAACACACCCATCACTGTGAAATTAAGTAAATCTGGACTCATTCAATCACATTACCATTCGCCATTGCCCCAAAGTCCAATCTTTTTTGCTCTCTAGCAAAGTGAAGCCTTTATTTCCAGTTAGCATTAGCAAGTGGTTTTCTTATGGACACAAATCTGTTTAGGCCTAATCCTGTAAGTTCTTGTCCCACTGTGCATGTAAAACTGCTTTCACCATTAACAAAGCTGTGATTTCCACTGTCAACTTATTATCATGCAACTTCACCAAGTGTTTAAGTGATCTTCAATCACAGTTCATTCATGACTTTTTCCAACCACATTTTCATGAAATTGATGGTTTAGCATTATCCTAGCAGGTTTTAATAATGCATTGGACAGTTATTAACCCAAATGCGTTTTTTTTTTATTGCTTAATTCAGGACACTAATTTGACCATTCTGAAAGTGTCACTTTTTTCTGTCCAGGCAGACTAATTTTGCTCTAATAAATTGTTCAGGTGTTTCTACATCAGGAAAACCCTTCAAGGCTTCAGGGCGAGTGGGAGACTCTCCTCTTCCTGGGTGTGGCCTATATGCTGACCACACAGTAAGCTTTTTATTTTTAACTAACATGCACTAGTAAGCTAGTTAAATATTAGCTTGTGTTAGTATTAGTATCTATATCACATCCATATAGTTTACAGTTTGAGAATTAGATAACATTTGAATGTACTCTGTAATTGTGACTTTAAGGCTTGTTTCTGTGTTTAGGTGGGTGCTGCAGCAGGTTGGTGCTCTGTAGTACTTTATTTAAATTTTTCAGCATTTTTTTCTCTGTATTGTGCATTGTATTTTTTATATGTTTGTCTATCCCAGCATCAGGTGATGGGGACAGAATAATGTGCTACTGTCCTAGCTTTCAAATTGTACAGTTGATGAGACAGGTACTGTATGTAATCTGTGCTTTAAATAAGTATTATAAGCAATAACTGTAATAATTGTAATTCCATTTTAGCACATACAATATACAACAGTACTGTAAAGTACAAGGGTTAAAGTATCCATTTTTTAAATGCAAATTTAATGGCTACTGTGTATCAGTAATAAGATAAGAAATTTTATGCATTTGTTTTGGTTATTTTAATGTTGATCATTAGTTTGACAATAGACTTTGCATGACATTATTTTGCCATCTTCATTTTGCCTAAATCTTTTAGTTTGAATTTTGCACAATAATGTATCTTGGATTTATTCTAAAGCTTTACGGCTTGTTAACACTCAGAGATTTTGGTAGTATTTGCAGGTTTTCACATACAGATAAACTGCATATTAACGTATAAAAGCAAAAGGAAATACTATTGTGTGATATGTGAATCCATATTGTGTGATACAGATATAGAATATTATTGATATTCTGATCTGTATGCAGTGTCTAAAATGTGTAGAATCTGCCACATGCCAACCTGCCTTTTTTCTTTGCCTACAAGGGTCTGTCTCCAAAAGAAGCCTGTTGTTCTGTCCTTGCTGATATAAGGAAAAGAACAGGAGAAGATAAATGTTTTGAGATTGCACTTATTGCCTTAAATCTGAAGGTAAATTATATATTTCTGAAGGAATTATATATTTCCTGGCAAAGTCTGCTTCATAATTTGGCACAATTTGTATGTTTAAAGGAATGATTAATGTACAGAGTATTAATATAAGCAAATTGCAAACACATGGACATACATACTTCCATCGGTCTTACTATGTATACTGCATACTACACAGCTTAAGAGAAAAAAAAATACATAGAGTCAGCCAAAAAATGTATAACACAAAAAAATAGTATGATGTAAATTATACTACTATAATATGAATAATATGATCATAATTATATCATATTATTATCATAATAATATCATATTATTATCATATTATCATATATATCAATATATAACATAGCAATAAATTTAGTATTAAAATATTTATACAAATTTGTCTTTTTGTGATACATAGGGGATTGTTATTACTTGTCCACATAATTTGTCGTATTTTTAAAAGTCACCTTAAAGTATCTTCAAGGTGATGTGTAAATTTTTAACCTTAAGGCTGGTTCTTTCAGGGAGAAGTTGGTGCAGCTTCCTCAGTGGAATTCCCATATACTTTCTGGAACCAGGGAATGGATTCAGTGGAAAAGCATGTCCTCTCTTATTAAATTTTCGCTTTCTTCTCAACAGTATAAATGTTCAAATATAAATTTTCAAGAGATACAAATCTTGTATTAAATTGTTTTGTACATCAATATAAATTATGTATGCATAATTATTTGTGTACTGAAGTATTTAAAAATGGATTTTATTGAATAATTCTCAAGTTTTAGGTTAATTTTATTGCAGAAAATCAGTCAGTCATCTTCTATACCGCTTTATCCTGTATTCAGGGTCGCGGGGACCCGGAGCCCATCCCAGGAAACCCAGGGCACAAGGCGGTGTACACCCTGGACAGGGTGCCAATCCATCGCAGGGCACACACACATACATATTGCAGAAAATGTTTTTTTTTATTCTTGTCTTTAAATTAGTACAATTAGAATGAATATATCCTGTAAAGACTCCCCCTGGTATAAGCTCCAGGCTTCCCACGACCCTGTACAGCCAAGGTTCTCATACTTGATATTCCTTATGTGATTTCTATTCAAGGTCAGAGATCTGGATCAATTGGTTATAAGCAAATAGATTGCTTGTAACTTACAGTCTGAGACAAAATACATTTAAGCCTAGTGGAAAAACAAATGCCACTGTTTGACTGCAATCAGATGCTTAAAACAAAGCAACTCTAACATAAAAAGCAACATGCATTCGAGTGTCAAAGGTTCAAAATACGCCCAAGTTAGTGCAAAAGAAATGGCACTGTTTCCCTGCAAATTTGTTGCTTGTGAACCTGAGCAGCTCCAACTTTTTTAAGGTGAAAAGTGTAAGAAAAATCTTCTTTTAACTGATGTTCATGCCTAAACAAACTTAATAAGCAAAGTGTATTTGTTTTCATGCCTGAATAAACTGTTTAAACATTAAAAGGACAACACAAGACACTGTAATATCAAAACGATTTAGAAGTAAGTTACATGCCGCCCGAGCGGGTCGTTTGCTTGTTGCATCTAAAATGAGTGGAAAATGCCAGCCATTATTTGTGGACAAATGAGAAATAAGCCATGTTTGGGTACACCCCGTCTTTCAGGCATGAGGAAAACAGAGAATTTCACCAGCTGATCCAGGAGGACAGAAAGAGCCCTTGTCCTTTGTGACATACTCTGACATACTCTGACACTTGATCTGTGTGATGTTAAACACTATAAGCTCACCTGCTGTCATTGTTGCATAAAAAGAACGTTAAAGATGGAAACTATTATGTTGAGCCTTAATCTCGGGACAGGATCGCTGTAACAATACTTTATTACATTGAATTGTTACATTCCTAATACAAGGTGTGGGCTGGGTCCAGACTGATTTGCCGTACAGTCCGGATCTGAATCGAGTCCGGCTTTGAGAAGCCCTGCTGTACAGTACAAGTAATAAAGAGAACGCATGAATGAATTTAGAAATATATACAAATATATTTTTATTATTATATGCCATATTATTTTTTTTAAAGGTAATTTGTTGGTTGTAATGACAAGTGTCATAAAGAGTTATAATTTGATTTATTTAATTTTAATAATAAAGGAATAACCTGTTTGATTCAGCATTTCTTAACACACACACACACACGCAGACTTATTGATCACTGATTCATATTCACACCAGCCTCTGCCACGTTTCACTAATGACGTAATTTTTACCTCTTATGATAGAGGGCAGGATTGCAGTAGTAACGAGTGAGACGGCCCAACATCTATGAACTCATTACCGATGCTGTGCAGTGTAGGGAATTGTAGTTTTTCGGCCTGTGGGTTTCCTGCCGTATACGTTTCGGTGCATGTAAAACGGAACTACAACTTCCGGGAATCCGGCCCCACTGTTTGTGACGCAGTGTGTTTGAAGAGCCGCTATTTCCTGGTTGAACAGTCAGCCATTTTGGGTTTCAAACGAGGAGCCTCTGGTCTGAGGGAGTAGCTAGCCGGAGAGTTACTTTTTTTTTAATCAGAGGAGATTTACAGTTTCTACTTCGTTCAAACCGACCGAAGTGTTATTTAAGAAGAGGAGTTACTTCCACAGTATCAAATCCACGATGAATCCGGAATAGTAAGTGGATTGATCACGGGATAGCCTGCTAGCTCTTACCCAGCTAGCGTTAGCAATTTTTTCCACAGTGACCAGGTTTGACAGCTAGCCAGCAGGTTAACTATCTTTTAGTTATCTTTCTGTCAGCAGAGGCGACTTGCTTACCTGTGCCCAAATCAAACCGTTTATCTTCCCTTTAGACTTGTTAATTCTTATAATATTGTTTTTCATCCAGTATGACGCTTACGTCTAGTTTACTTTAATAACTAGCAGTCGGTTATTAGCCGTTTGGGTTGACTAGCCGTTTATTAAGGTTAGGTAGCTAACTGTTGATTTGTCTCCTTACTGCAGTTACATATTAATGTAGCCGGGTTAGCGGAAGATTTAACCATGTAGGTAAAATGTTTAAGTTTATTTGGGTATCTGTTTTAAAGATGAGTAATTCATATGAGGATTGTTTATGAAAATAGATAGCACGTAAAATGGCTATAATTACATAAACTAGGATTTTACTGTTTCCACACTTTCATTGAGTAACTCTGTCAAGTTGTGCTAAACAAACCTTTAACACTCTACCGCTGGATATTTACTTACTGTGACAGGATTCATATAGGTTATACTCAAACTACTAAAAGGAAAATTTTAATAAGAAATGAATATCTCATATCTGTTGTGTTTCACATTTCGTTGAAGGCAGATATCCAGAGAGCAGTGTTTGTAGATTACTCAGGATTGTCTCGCTCATACATTTCTCTGTACATTTATTACCATGTAAACCTATCTGATAAGGCAGTTGGGTTATTTTACACACAATGAAGCGTACTTGTTCTTTTTTTGGGATTATGTTTACACCAAAACAAAAAAGTAAAGCAATAAATAGAAATGATTGCAGACCAAATTATTTGTGAGTCAACATTGTGTATTTTCTGGTCTGTGAAAAATTAAAAAAAAAAAAAAAAAAAAAACTATATCTATTATCAGATTAACCATATTTGTGACATTTCAGATATGAACTGATACACTAGAGCTAACCAGAAATTAAAAGAAGCCATGTTGTTTCTTTTGCCATAGACCATAGAGCAGACTGGTAGTGCTTCATGCTTTGTTTCATTATACTTACACAGACAGTGCTGCCATGACCATTTTTACAGCTTTGCCAAGATGATCTTCTCACCATTTACAAACCCATTCCTGTTTTCTTATGGGTTAAAAAAGCGATAAGTGCAAGTTTAGGAAAGGAAGCCACCCTTCCTCTGCTCAGCTGTGTGTTAGTCATGTGCGGGTCACATGCCAGATGACGCGGCTCTTACAAACCTTTATGCTAAATGCTGAACAACTGGAAATACGCTTGCCTCCAGGATGTGTTGCAAATCATTCACATTGTGCCACTTTCTACTGGTATGAATGAAAGGTTTATGGGCATTATTTGCCGGTATCATCATCTTGATCTCTCTTGACTTTTTAAAAATTTTATTATTATTATTTTTGCAATAGGCACATTTTCTATAAAAGGCATAGTAGATGTTACTCAGGTTTGTGTAATGTAGAAATCTTTTCTTTTCACACATTGTCATGTAAAGAGCTCAGTCTGATAAAGCTAGTTTGGAAGTTAATGTTGGTTGTTTGTGGTGTGGGCGTAAGGATGCATCACAATTCAGTCCTAATGTTGTTTATCAGCAGATGTTGGGGCAGTGCAGTGTAAAAAACTGTACTCGCAAGGTCCAGCCTTCATAGGCCTTTGAATACTAGATGAAGCCAGAAAGACACATCAGTTACATCCATGAGAATTGCTTTTGTGCCAGATTTACTGAATGAAAGGCCTGTTTTAAGAACATTATTGAAAAGAAATATGTCTTCATTAATTTTCTTGGAATATGATAGTGACGTGATGTGTGATTATTATTATTATTGTCTTAATACTATTATATTATATGTCTATATACTATATATTACAGTATAAGTGCAGCAGCAAAACCTTATGTTCTGGGTGTCTGTGTACAACACAGCAGCATGCATTGTCAGCTGTCGTCAGCCTAATGAGGAGAGTATGACTCAAATTTATTGCATTGAGATTGGGCAAGAACTTGCAGAGCCCCTCAGGTGAACCAATGAAAAACCCAGAGCAGGAGGATGAGCATATACAAACATAATTCCTTTGCTTTGCTTTGTTAGGGCTCTGAAAACAGGATTTCCCAATCCACACCCCTCTGCACAACAAACATTCTACAACCCAAGTTTTCAGATACTTCCATAGGTTTTCTTTATTTATTTATTTTAAAAGAGAAGTGTTTTTATTGTCTTTTGCAGAATTGTGTTTATAACCAAACATATAACCCGACATATGGCACCAAGCTGTCGGTAGTAGATCCTTTAAGCTGTGAGGTGGGCCTCCATGGATTTGACTTATTTTTCCAGCACATCCCACAGATGCTTAATTGAATTGAGATCTGAAGAATTTGAAGGCGAAGTCAGCACCTCAAACTTGTGTTCCTGAAACCAGTGGCAGGGTGGTGCATTATCCTCCTAAAAGAGGTCACGGTCATCAGAAAACACTGAAGGGGTGTACTTGGTCAGTGTTTGGGAAGAAGGCAAGACAGTGAGATGCTTTGTGCAATGTTCTGCCATTTATGTGGATGTTATTTTGATACATACTTTAAAGTGCATCCTGGTGCATCTCTTCCCCAGGCAAACGACGCACACACACCGGCCATCCACATGATGTAAAAGAAATCATGATTCATCAGACCAGGCCACCTTCTTCCATTGCTCCATTTTCCAATTCTGGTGCTCAAGACCCCGTTGTAGACCTTGACCAGTCTGCAGCTACGCTGCCTATATACAAAACAAACCCTTTCTATCAGAACATGTATAGTAATTTCAACTATATTAATTCTTGAACATGGATCAGCCTTCAGTATCCATTGATGCTATATGCATCAATGAGCTTTGGCTGCCTGTGACTCTTTTGCCAGTTCACCAGTTTTACTTCCTTGGACCACTTTTGGTCGTGCCTGAATACTGCAGCCTGGAAACTCATCAGAAGAGCTGCACTTTTGGAGCTGCCCTAACCCAGTCATCTACTCATCACAATATGGCCCTTGTCAAAGTTTCTAAAATTTCCTTACTCTTGCCCATTTATTTTTTTTGCTTCCAACACAAACGTTTAAAAAAAAAAAAAAGAATACATGTACCAAGCCAGTGTGTACACAGCTTGTAATTATCAATATGGTTTCGATTTTGTAGGCACTCTACATATTTTTTTCAAACATGAAGGCCACATCAGTGTTTGATTTGTTTACAGGAAGCATAGTTATGTTGGTGTTTCATTTAACACTTGAAGGAAGTGATGCTTGAGCCCTGTGTAATTTTCAGTTGAAGCAGAGTTGACTGCTACTGCTTCAGTAAAACATAACCTTACCTCAATTTCCTTTTGATAAATTTCAAAAGAGGCAAAAAAACAAATATCACTAGTAATCACATCCATCCACCCATCTCGGTACCTCTGTAGTCTGACTAGGGACCATGGAGGCCAGTGGTGACCATTTTGTATGACTGTTGTTGGATCTCCGATCAAACATTCACCTACACATTCACACACTATTTGGGAAATTTGAGAACGACAGTTAGCCCAATCTGCATGTCTTTGGACTGTGGGAGACCGGCAAACCCAGAGGAAATTCACCATGCCTAGGAGAACATGCAAACTCCATGCACACAGCCCCGATGTGGGAATCGAATCCAGGATCTGGAGGTGCAAGGCAACAGTGCTAAGCACTAAGCCACCTTGCCGCCAGTAATCACATGAGAAACTTTATTTAGATATCTTGCACCAGATCTCTGTGTATTGCGCCTGTCTCTCATCATAGATCTCTGTCCATTGTCTCATGAATACAAAACAGAGCAGAAGCCGGCCGAGCGCTCTACATCAAACACAAGGATACAGACCCTTAAATTAAAATTAATGTGGCTCAGCCAATTATGTTTGCCTTCTCAATCAGCTGGAAATGGAAACGTTATAAAGAAACGTTCAGAGGCTTGAGCACCACAAACTAAACTCCCCCTCTGTGGAATCCTTAATCTGCTTACTCAAGTTTCCTTAACATCAAGCTTCACGAACAGAGAACCAGCCACTGTAGCGTCGTATAAGCCATTATAACCACCACCAAATAACGTTATATACCGATATCACGCTTCAGTGTTTTCTCTGAAGAACCTAAACTTGTTTACATTTCTCTGCAGATTTATTTTTCTAACCTTGGCAGTCATTAGTGTGTAGTTAAAATGTACTTATTTAGTTCAAATATTAATGAAATGCGTAATTCCCCATGCTAGGAATCTATTGATCTGTTTTCCTAGTTCATGACTCTGATACAAATGTTCCTGTACAAGTTAAGTCAGGTCAGTTCAGGAAATAATACAGGGTTCAAATTCTGGTCAAGGAACAGAATTCATTTTGGTGTGAATACAAGATAGAAGAGCTGATACAAGGATTTATTTTTTTGCAGTCTGGTGTGAAGGCATAGTTTGAAATAGTGGATTTTAGTGGAAAAAGTGGTTTGCTGCATCACAGAGCCAGAAATGCCTGCGTTTTTAAATATCTGCACTTCTGTGATGGTATAACTTGTAAAGTTACCAGTTTACTTTGACATTAGATTCAAATCTAGACATCTTTTCTGTACTAATCTTAAGTGTTAAGTTTTTATGGTAGTACTGTGAAGTAATCATTACAGCTCTAATGTACTGTATTAAACCCCTGACACAGTGAAAAGGCAGATAATGTGCTGTTGACCGAGGCATGTAAATCCGGCCTGCCTATAACAATAAAAGGGCCACACCCAGACAGCTCTCAAATACGTCTAATCAGTCGATTCAACTGGTGTTTGGACAGAGTTTTTTCATATTATGTTTATATTTAATAAAGTTTAACACGTTTAATATACGGTGTCCTGTTGATAGCTAAATGTCTTCTTAAATTATTCAGTTAGTTCAGTTTATCCAGTAGCCTCTAAGAATGCCCTTGAGTAAGTATTGCAATCATTCTCATGGCTGAATTAAATGCACAGTGTTGCATGACATGTCACAAAGCTGAAATCATCTCGAACCACGAGATGTTGGTGTTATTATAAATATTTTTGAAGCCTTAACACTATTTTGCCTGAGATGTTAACTCCAGTCACAAAGTGTCCTGTGTTATCACATACTACCAAAAAAAGAAATGATGTGTTATGTTCACCATTTCTGTAACTTCGAATATATCAAAAGATCTCAATGACTCGGTGTCTAATTCTCTTTATTGCTCTCTTCCCTACAGTGATTATTTATTCAAGCTGCTCTTGATTGGGGACTCCGGTGTTGGAAAGTCTTGTCTTCTCCTCCGATTTGCGGTAAGTGCTTACATCTAGTTCAGATATGCAGTTCTGATCCATAACTTTTTTGATTCTGTAAAGCTGCTTTGCGTCAATGACCGTTGTTAAAAACGCTATACAAATAAAAATTGAATTGAATAGACATGGGCTCATTGGCCACTTCATTTGATAGTATTAGCTTCAACTTCATAGTATTAGGTTCAACTTGATAGTGTTTTTCCTTCAGTACTGCTTTAATTCTTCATTGTATAGATTCAACAATTTGCTGGAAACATTCCTTAGAGATTTTGGACCATATTGACATAATCGCATCGCTCGTGCCACCACATCCCAGTCTGAGATGATTTTAGCTTTGTGACATGGTGCATAGTTATCCTATGGTCATAAAGGGATTGACATGATCAGTAACAATACTTGTGTACGGTGTGGCATTTAACTAATGCTTAGTTAGTACTAAGTGGCCCAAAGTGTGCCAAGAATATGTACCACACAATGTTACACTACCAGCAGCAGCAGCCTGAACTGTTGCTACAAGACAGGATGGATCCATGCTTTCATGTTGTTTGTGCCGAATTTTGACCCTACCATTTGACTGTCTCGGCAGAAATCGAAACTCACCAGCCCAGCACCATTTTTCCAATCTTCTTTTGTCCAATTTTGGTAAACCTATGTGGACTGTAACCTTAATTTCCTGTTAGCTAACAGGATCGCCGTTTGGTGTGGTCTTCTGCTGCTGTAGCACATTTGCTTTGAGGTTTGAAGTGTTGTGCTTTCAGAGATCTTCAGAATACCTCAGGTTGTAAAGAGATGTTATTTGAGATACTGTTGCCTTTCAAACTAGTCTGGCCATTTCCTGCCATGAATGAGCAAGACATTTTTCGCCAGTTCACTGCCACTGATTGGATATTTTCCCTTTTTTCAGACCATTCTCTGTAAACCCTAGAGATGGTTGTGAGTGAAAATACTATATGATCAGCAAGTTTGGAAATACTCAGACCAACCGTGCCAAAGGTCACTTAAATCACCTTTCTTCCCCATTCTGATGTTCGGTTTGAACTTCAGCAGGTCATGTTGGCTGTGTCTACATGCCTGAATGCATCTTGTTGCTGCCATGTGATTGGCTGATTAGGTAGCAAGCAGTTAAACTGGTATACCTAATGAAGTGGCTGGTGAGTGTTAAACAGAAATGGGTGTCTGTGTGTAAGCCTCAGCTGAGTTTGATGTGTGTTTACAGTGTAATGTGACATTCGCTTACAATTACAAGCCTTTTAGTTATGTTACGGTTTTTGCTGAGATCAAACTGTTAGTTTGTGCTTTTGTAGGTGACTAGTGTTTAATTCATTCATTAACAGGCATCTGGCTGGAGGCGATGCATGAGCACAATTTTAAAATCTGTAATGGCAAGGTGCACATTTCTCTCTCTCTGTGTGAACCACTGAAAGTAATTATCACTGCGAGAAAATTGTCACAGTGATGAAATGAAGAATCTGACATTTCACCAGCTGTTTGTGATTAGTGTGAGAAGGTAAAAAAGGCCAGACATCTCGCTGCCTTTGCAACTAATTGGCCATCACTCTATTTTAGCAGCGGCTGACACTTTGCTTACGTTGGGTGATAAAACGGCCACATCCACTGTGAAGTATAATTTGGGAAGAAGGAATTGGATGCAGAAATTCCTCTTTGGTTGCAAGCATAATCAGACATGTCACATTACTTCTTTGTTTAGATAGTTGACCTAAATCTATTTTTGTTTTAATTAATGAATGTATTTATTTGTCATGTTTTTCTTTCTTCTTGAATCTTATTACATTTAAACAAGCTCATGTGCTGCACTGTTTCTTCATGTCAGAAATATGTGACAAGAATGTGTATGTGGTGGCGAGTATTTGGGCCTGGAGCAACGAGGACATCTTTGTTCTTTTTCTTTCTTTTTTTTTCACATTTCCCTGTGCCAAATACATTCTAAACAACAACTTGACATTAAGATCTTATGTTAAATGTTCACCCTGCCCTTTTTAGTGTAGTCATGCTAATGTATTTATAACTGTGCAAATGCATTGCTATGTGAACAAAGTAGCAGAAATGTGCTTTTTTTTAGTTGTACAAAAAAAAAACGTGAAATGCAATATGCTTTGATTGATCTTGCTAATTATCATGCTTTTTCCAGGATGACACATACACAGAAAGCTATATTAGCACTATCGGTGTGGACTTCAAAATAAGGACTATAGAATTAGATGGAAAGACCATCAAACTTCAAATCGTGAGTCTACTTCAGATCAAATAATGGTTACATCCTGCAATATTTTATGCAGAGCAGCTCTGATCTCAGTTGTCTTTAATGAATTCTCCAGTGTACATTGTCCTCCTTGTTATTTTTTTAAATAATTTTTTAATCTACTTTACAGTGGGACACAGCAGGGCAGGAGAGGTTTCGCACAATCACGTCGAGCTACTACAGAGGAGCACACGGCATTATTGTAGTCTATGATGTTACGGACCAGGTAAGACTGCCAGAAATTGTAGCTGTTTTCTGTAGCCTCTCAAAGTTTCTGATAAGGCTTTAAGTTCGTACCAGATGGACTATTTGCGATTCTCATAATTGTATTTTTTTTTTAAGGAATCCTTCAACAATGTTAAACAATGGCTACAGGAGATAGATCGCTATGCCAGTGAAAATGTAAACAAGTTATTGGTGGGCAACAAGTGTGACTTAACAACAAAAAAAGTGGTGGACTACACAACGGCAAAGGTAAGCATGCTTTTCTCATTTGATCCCTTTTTTATTTATTCTATTTTTTTTTACATTTCGTTTTAACATTCTGTAAATTTTACTACAGCGCCGTTGAATTTCCAATTCAGTTAAAGGCTGCAAGAAATGAAAGTAATAATAGGAACTAACTAGTCTCATGACCACAATACACGCAATACTTAATGTAACCTTTTGATAAAAGTTTATTTCCTTCATTGATTAAGAAAAATAAAGTGTTGACAAATTGCTGTGGTAGAAAAGGAATAAATCAATTTATGGCATAATGTTAAAGAAAAATAATCAATTTGGCTAACACCATGCTGGTTGTTAATTATTTTCCCTTAACGGCACACCTAAAGTGTTTTCTTCTTTTAAAAAAAAAAAGCGCCATTTTTTGCTTGCAGGATCTTTTGTACAAATGTACCATTCTGTATATTGCTGATTCTCAACTTAAAGACTTCTTTTTTCCTCTAGGAATTTGCGGACTCTCTTGGAATCCCTTTCCTGGAAACTAGCGCGAAGAACGCCACCAATGTGGAGCAGGCCTTCATGACCATGGCGGCCGAGATCAAGAAGCGAATGGGACCTGGAGCAACAGCCGGAGGCACAGAGAAGTCCAACGTGAAGATTCAGAGCACTCCAGTGAAACCTGCATCTGGGGGCTGCTGCTGAGGTGCTCCTCTACAAAAAAAAGTCCCAGAATCCCAAGCAACAAGGCCCAACAATACAAGAGAAACAGAACTAGACCACTTATTTCCACAGAGACAAGGGTGAGATCAAGAGACAGGAACCAACTTAAGTTGCCTAAATTGTACTGTATGTAGCCGCACTACCAACAAAACCATAGAAGAACCTACAACCTTCCTGGGTCCCCCCTTTTAAACATGCTAACAGGTCAGATATTTGGTAATGAATGGTCTGGGGCTGCATTGAGACAGCCCTACACTCAATCTTTTTCCCGTCCCCCACCAAAAACTCCCCAGACAGATTTCATTTTCACACAACTGTGTGTGTCTGTGTGCAGGTTTCTAAGGAATATTGTGTGTATTTCTCACTGCATTTCACTGCATTCCTGCTGCAGGGCTACTGTGGGCAAAATACAATGACTCCTCCTTTCCTTCTTTTTATTTTATTTTTTTGGTTTCTCATATTTTCTGTGTTGATTATTTTACTGTTAATATCAGCATGTGTAGGTTTTTGTCCCCATATACAGTGATTTGCCAATCTGCATTTTAACAAACTGCACAAGAGTGGCTGTCCAATGTCAAAAAGTCTAGTGAAATATATGTACATATACATTATGTATATATATGTAAGATCGAATTGCCAGTTCTGTAGAAATGAAGAAATTATCGAAGTAGTTTTACTTTTAAATCTTTTGTATTTACTTTGTGGCTGCAGACTTGTACTTTTGTTGCGCTACATGTAACATTTAACAAACAAGTAAAAATAAATATTGTACCACCACACTGTACAATATCACATATGTTTGCAATTCTTGATACAACTTGTAGAGACCTTGTATGTGTTTTGATTATTTATTCAACATTCACATGGGGGAAGAATACTGTTCCTAATGTAATCTGAATGAGTTTCAAGTTAGCAGTTACCTGTGGAATATCTTGCAAGTGGCCCAACTGCATATACAACACTATGTTCTCATTTTT
>JAQMYL010000038.1:13000776-13012698 GCA_030014365.1 Clarias pachynema
TATGGGAGATATTCAGGTTTAAAAAATGTCCTCTAGAGAGGACAAATTTTAACTGCTGGTAGTCAGGAGGATATAAAGCAGTTAAGTTATCTCTAAGCTAAATGAATTTCAATGCAACTAGTGTTTTTCGAAATCAAGGGCTGCCAAATGACAAAGGGAAAGTGGTATTACCATTGTGTTTGTTTAAATGTGATCATCTTGCACTAAAAGAAAACAAATATATTGATATTTGGGAGACAGCCTGATAAGCTCTAAGGTCCTCAGTTCAATCCTGAACTATTTGTGTGGATTTGCTGTACATGTTGCTCACCTCTATGCTATAGTAAATTACCTAGGGATGAGCAAGCATGCAAATGTGTGTTGGTACACTGGTGTCCCATCCCAAGTTTTTGCTCATTATTTCTGGGATAGGATTTGTACCACAGAAAGGTTGCAGATGATAAATGACTGAACACATTTAAAAGGCTTAACATTTTTAAATACCTGCATATAAATCAAAGAGGGAAAACAGTGCTTTGACTGTATGTTTAAGGGTATAACTTCATTGCAAATACAGAGGTGAAACATTCTGCATGCGAGTTGTAATAACCCTCATGATGGTGTTTGCATACAAACCTATCAGAAGCTACTCTGTTTGGACACCACCATGGCAACTGTGGACTGAGCGCACTGAACCAAAATGTACAATCTTATAGTGTTCACGTGTGTTCTCTTGGAATTAATTCAACACTTACAACCAAATGGTTTTAAACCTGATCAATCTATTTATTTTAACCGGTATTTATTTTAGATAACTGGGCTTGGCCAGAATGTATGACCTGCGTTTAAAGCAAAGTATAATAATGATGCTGCTACAGAACTACATGTTTCTGTAGGATAGTTAGGGAAGTTGTAAATGTTTAATCTACTACATGCATCATTTAGGCCTGAATCAAGATTTGGAGAGCTGATAACTCTCCAGCTGATAAACAGCAGGCGCTGGAGAAACCGAAAGCTTTTATTATTATAATAATTATTATTATTGTAGGTATTTTCTGTGAAGGAAAAATGACTAAAGGATTAATAAAATGAACATCTTCTGTAAAGTTACCTTTAACACATAACTGCTGTAAGTTGTCACAGTTTAACCTAAGCGTAACTGTTAATCAGTGTAAACTTGCACGGCACCAGAATGTTCCACCGCTTCTCATCAGAAACAAAGACAATCTTCGGTGTTACTAGGCAGCCATTTTATGTCGGCTAATAATACAGTGTAAATACCTTTTTCCAGATGTAGCGCAGAAGAAAACGTAAAAAAAAGAAAAATACTCTATGTATATGAAACATCAAACGTACTGTATACGTAGTGAAATGTTCAGCAGTTAAAATACAGTTGCGTCCGGTAGTAAATGGTTCCTTTAAAAGGCAAGCGGAAAAAGCGGAAGAGCGCGAGGCAGCCAGCCAATAGGAACATCAGGCTTTTAACCCCGGTTCCTCTCAGGCTTCTCTCTCCTTCTGCATTCCTATTTCCTTTTATATATCTGTTGAATGCAAATATGTGATTATTCCTATTATTATTACTACACAATACACCAGTCATGGGCAGTGAACTGCATAAAACTTCCTATTTGAGAACACTGAAAAAGTCTTGTTTAATATTAAAATCACAACTAAAATCCATGTTGAAAACCATAAATGCCAAAATCACTCATACTGATACTGCATAGGCTATATTGTACACTATGCCACTACATTTTTTCCTAGTCACTGTTTTTCCAGTGAAATACATCTTTTGTGCATTTCACTAGAAAATGTAGTGTAACTAGTGGTCGATTGTACAAGATTTAAAATACATAATTGGGCGACAATTTGTTCATTGTTCTATATACCGATTACCCTGTGTACAGACAGGGTTGCGGATGGAGACTAGGGCACAAGGCGGGGTACACCCAGGATAGGGTGCCAATTAATGCCATTATTTGTCAGCGAAATGATTTTTTCCGCATATCCCAGTTAGGAAACTTGGGTCAGAGCACAAGTTCAGCCAGGATACAGCGCCCCTGGAGCAGATAGGGCTAAGGACCTTGCTCAAGGGTTCAACAGGGGCAAACAAACAAACAAAAAACCAGTAACCTACAGCCTTAACTGTTTTAGCCACCACTGCTGTTATTATTGTAGGTATAATCCATCAGGGCGTGCACACACACACACACACACACACACACACACACTATGGACAATTTGGGAACACTAATTATCCTAATCAAAATGTCTTTGGACTGTGAGAGGAAACCCACCAAACACTGAGGCAACAAGCAAACTCTACGAACACAGACCCGAGGTGAGAATCAAACACTCGACTCTGGAGGTGCACGGCCACAGTGCTAACTACCAGGCCACCGTGCCCCTGGGCCAGTTTAATTTTAGACTAAAAGTACACTGGACTGCATGTTTATCTATGTTTCTAGAGAACACTCAAGGATACCACTTAAGTACAATTAAGTAGCCTTTTCCCCTTATGTACTGTATGTATCTATCTTCAACAAATGAAATTCCATTATAGTGGTATTTGGACTATATTCATATAGTTGGACACGCAATTTCACATCAACCTGAAAACCCTATTTAATTGTTTTTTTTGTTTTTGCTTTTATTTGTGATAATATTCAACCTGTTTGAAACACAATAGAGAAGACAGGGCACCTTGCGCTTGATTTAATGGCATACAGGTATCATAGCTGAGAAAGATCAGTAGTAGTTACATAGTTAAGTCACAGTTTTAAGATTAAATGGTGTATTATATTATGTACCAGTCATATCTTAATAGCACATTATCAACACATACAGTGGTATTAACCTGTTAAACCAGTCAATAATACTATTTACCATTTGGCAGCCAATGCATTTGGCATTTTGATTAAGAAAAACAGAAAAAGTTTAACAAATATTGTATAAAAGTAACAAAAATTACAATAAATTATGTAAAATCACATGTTTACAGTACCTAGCAGTTACAGTTATCAATGCATTGAAAATCAAAAGTTTAATGGCCCTTTTAAACATTACTTCATTTTGTTGTAAATCAATACTACATGTAAATGAAGATTGGATTTTGTCTATTAGTGGTCTATTGAATGTTTAAGTGAACTGTAACACCTCGACATCATTTTAAGGAAAACATTATTGAAAATAACAGTACTTTCACATTTATAACACTGGGTGTCACTAGTGTTTTACTATGCTAGCACGTCTGTGGCACCCAGGAGAAACTGGACATAAATGTCCCTGGAGTATAAGTCATTGCCCCTAGCCCGGGACTCAACAGGCCTGTGACATTAAGCCATTAGGGAAACAAACATTTACAGCACATGTTTTCTTATCCATCCTCAAAACAGTTAATGTTTCACAAATGAAGATACAGCAAATAAATAGAGCCAGTGAAAGACGTCAGTCTGTAAATGATTCTCTTCACTATCTTAAACAACTACTCAAAATAGGGAACAGACATGTACAACAAAAATATATGGAAATTTCTTTCCCAAAAGAGAGATTAATAAAATGATTTGGCACAATAAAAATGGTATGAATGTAACCACACTGATCATGTCATCCATTCTTATGTGCTAATACCACAGAAGAAATACTGTATACAGCAAGTTTCGCAACCTGTAGATGGGAGATACGGCCCGTAGTCCTAAGACCGTAGAGTGGGGTAATCAAGGACAGAGTGTGGAAATGCTTTGAACTGCTAAACTGCTTTCAGTGATTAGAAGAAAGTAAGTTTAGAACACAGACTCCATGCCATCCTTTTCATGAGCGGAGTTGTACGAGCAATCATCGGCCAGCTTTTGGTGTGTGACAAGAGGCGAGGTCTCCTCTTCAGCCTGGACGTTGGCTACGGCTTCCACTTTAATCTCCTTCAGCTCCTCCTCTTCCTCCTGGCTGTCACAATGTTTTTGCTTTTTCATCTCCTGCTCATTTATATGGTGCAAGATCCCAGCGCCCAGAGCATCACCTTCCACATTTACCACAGTGGTGGTACGGTCCCTGAAAAAAAGAATATGCAGGCACCCACACGCACACCCACACACACACCCACGTCCGCAAACACACGTCCGCACACACACACGATATCAATATACAGTATAAATAACTTGCTACTTAATTCTCAAGCATGTGTTACATCACACATGACATTTTAAGGGAGTAAAAATCAGACCTAAATCTGTCTTTGGTCATAATATAAGAAATTGTTAATATATATTTCCAGATCTGATACAACTAAAATAAATTCTAATTAAAAAACAAAGTATTTAGACTTAAACATGGGCAGTAAAAACTAACAAACTTTACATAGTAGAGGCTATCTTACACAATCCAGTCCACAGCCAGCATAAGCGACAGATCATTGGTAGGCAGGCCAATCGCTTCCAAAATGATTGCGATGGTGATGATTCCTCCAGCTGGAATACCTGCCGCTCCAACACTGGATGCTGTAGCTGTCACACTGCATGAAAGATAGGGGGGGGGGGGGGGAACACTTTTTCTTTAAATCTTTTAACATATGGGCAACAGGAAAAAAATAAATAAACTCTCAGCTTAGGATGAACATCGTGAATTCATGTACTAGAATTTGAATGGCCCTTCACACTCAGCTGCTTGGACTGTATGTTATTAAAATTGTAATTAACTTTTATTTTTAAAAAGAAAGAAAGAAAGAAAGAAAGAAAGAAATTTAATATCCTTCCTTGGTAACTTCTGCACAGACAGCAGGAAACTGAGAAGCAAGAATAGTTCCTGTGCTAGTAAAATTAGATCCCTCTTAATAGCACTAGCTTGGCATAAGACAGAGTCTGCATAGGTTGTTTTAACTCCCGGGACAGGAATGCCTTCTAGAACACATACTGAGTCTATTAATACGCCTGGTTACTCTATCAGAAGCTGTGCTCTCAGTCATGCACTCACAGAATAGTGAAGATTTGGCCTGCGTTGAGCTCGACATTGTTGAGTTGGGCGATGAATACGGCAGCGATGCACTGGAAGATAGCGGCGCCATCCATGTTTACAGTAGCTCCGATCGGCAGGATGAAACGGCTGATCCTTTTGTCCACACCATTGTTCTCCTCGACACATTTAATCATGGAGGGCAGTGTTGCTGAGCTGAGAAAGCAGAAAAAAACTAGTTAAAATGGAAAGACGGCCAGACAATAGAAATTAGTAGTACAGTATAAGAGACAGAATATACGTCCACATTAACTTGCAATGCCATCTTTTACCTTTCTTTGGCAAACAACACGGTTAACGCCCCAGTGTTGATTTAAGACTTTAGTTCATAAAAGTCCAACAGGACCTATATAAACACTGTATGGTGTTATTTCAACACTCTGGGTCTTAATTCAATACTGGGAAATTCTCTGTGCAGATTAAAGCCAGACGGTTTTCCAAAGCAACAATCAAAGGAAACTAATGTCTGGGTAGCTTTGTGTTAAAAACCCTAAAGCAGGGCCTCCAAGTGGCGCAGTGGGTTAAAGCACTCGCCCTATCATCTGGGATCGCAGGTTTGAATCCCGGTGATGCTGTAACCACAGCCGGAGGCACAGAGAGAGCTAAATTGGCCGAGCTCTCTCATTGGGGAGGCATGAGAGGTATTAGTGCTCCCACATTAATTGCACGGCTCTACGCCATTCGGGGCGTCTGCGAGCTTGCGCACGCGGAGGGAGCGGATAGCGCTGTCCTCGAGTGTGTTACGACGCCCCCAACGGTGCGTGAGCGAACAGATGCGGTCGGCTGACGTCACGTAGTTCGGAGGAAACACGTGATAGTCTGCGACCCTCCCGGCTGAATGGTAGTAAGCAGCCTTAATGTGGGAGCCCCCCCTAGCGACGGGGAGGAATTGGACACGATTAGATTGGGGAGAAAATCGGGGTAAAAGAATTGGACAGACTAAATTTATTAAAAAAAAATTAAAAAACCCTAAAGCATGCAAATAAGGTAAACATACCAATCAGAATGTGGACTGCTGGCATTTAATTCCTGTTTGGGTAAAGAATTGAGGACTGTCTAGACGGCAACTGAAATTACCTGGAACAGGTAGCGAATGCTGTGGTGAAAGGTGTGATCAGGCCAGAGAGGAAGCTGAAGGGGTTTTTGCGGGTGAACCCAAAGTAGATAAGAGGTAATATAATGCCACCATGGATAATGTGACCCAAGACTGAGGCAAAGATGTATTTTCCTAAACTGGTGACAAGCAGAACCACATCCTCCATCTCTACAATCTTACTGCCTACCAGGAACATGATGCCAACTGGTACATACCTGTAAGAGACAAGAATCATTTACATTTTAATTGAGGTATAGGTCAGGGGTAGCTCATTGGTTAAGGCAGTGGTAAATGCAAAAAATGTAAATAGTATGTAAATAGTGATATGTACGCCTGTGTGTTTGGTGTCAGGGGTGCGTCTGTGGTTAAGGCATTGGACTATGATTTGGAGGGTCCCAGGTTCAAACCCCACAACAACAAAGTTACTACTGTTGGGCCCTTGAGTAAGGCCCTTAACCCTCAATTGCTTGGATGTATAATGAGATTAAAATGTAAGTCACTCTGGATAAGGGCGTCTGCCAAATGCCATAATGTCGAAGATAACCTACTCTAAAATACCTAGAAGCTTGTCTGTCTTAGAGAAAGATTTATGTTGAAAAAGTGTGTGTCCATGATCCATACATTTGCACAATGACTGTCGACCCAAGACAGTTTTAAGCAAACTTTCTGCCATAACCAGGTTTGTCTTAGATAGTCAGCCAATTAGGTGTCCTAGTTAGCTAGTTAGTTTCTGTTAATTTATGTTGCATGTATGTAGCACCTTGGTCCTGGAGAAACGCCATTTCGTTTCACTGTGTACTGAACGTATGGTTGAAATGAAAATAAAAGCCTACTTGACTTGACTTTAAGAACTCACAGAAAAGACCATGTGGCTGTGGTACATTAATAATTATTTGTTGTAAATGGCCGTTAAAGGGTATTTAAAAGAATCTGAGTACTGTAGTTTTTTCCACACTAGTCAATAAGACATCCTGTTGATAAAACTATCTGTAAGTTACTCTAGATGAACTCAACTACATGTCATTAAGACTTGTTACTAGTCTAAAACTTTTAGAAACATTTAACCGACTTGGAGGAATACAGAAAAATCTATTCAGACTGCTTGCATCGCCTGTTCAAATTGGTCCTTAATCAGAGGCTTTCACTCACCACATGATCCAAGATACCAGTACCATCGTGGCTTCATTGAAGGCATTAAAGAAACGTATGAGCTCCTCCCCTTCAGCTCCCAGCTTTCTCAAGGCCACTCCAAACACCATGGCAAACAGAACCAGGCCAAGAATGTTCATCCCATCTGCTTCTGTTCCCACTGGCACCTGCACCAAGCCACATATGTCTTTAGCCTAACGCAAGGTGCTTACTTTAAAAAAACATTGTCAGGTAAAAAAAACAAACAAAAAAACAGATAAAAAATTATTATAATTAAAAAAAAAATTTAAGTTATAGAAATGTAAACTTTTATTTCTCTTGCCACCAACTTATTTTTTTCCCTGTTATCATTTTTCCTCTCTCAGCAGTGTCTCTATGTTTATTTAGTAATGGTATCCAAAAACGTAATGTTTGTATAACCCTCTCCAGCACAGTCAAGGGCAATATTTTCTGTTTATAGATGACTGCTCATAGCAAACCGCTTGAGTGATCCTGTTTGAACTTTTCATGCTTTTTAGGCAAAAGGATACCTCCAATAGACTAATTCAGCTAAACCTAATGCAAATTCAGCAAGTTCTGAGTTTTTTTTTCTTGCTATCCTACCCCCATGTTTAAACATCATCTGTGTCAATGGTAACACTGTGTTCTGGCATAATCACTGGGAAGCTATAAGTCTATTTGGTTATTTTCCAAAAAAAAAAGAGGAATTGTTATAAATATCTCTGGGTTAAAATATGCCTATGCATAATTAGATGAAATATTATAATTTAATGGATAATAAAACTGCAAACGATCATATTAAATAAATGTTATAATTGTATGTTTTTCAACATTTAAATGATTTTATTATTATAATTGTAATTATTATTATTATTATTTCATGCTGAATTCTTAGTTGCTGCTATAAAATAGCTAAATTTGTCAATATCATCCCCTATAGTACAGTGGCTATGTGAAGTTTCTGTGCATGCATGAACGTGTACTCTATGTCCAACCTGATCTCATATTTGTATTTAGTTCACTTTCATACAGACTATGCGGACTGTTACAAATAAGAGACTGTGTTATTCTGTCAGTACCTTCAACTATGGTAACTATGGGTAAGTAGCCTCACAAAGATCTCTGCCTTTGCATTAGTCTCTCACACTGGCATGGGCTAGAGCATTTACATTGGAATGAGAATGCAAAGGGACCACACGGGCATTTGCACAAATAATGTGCTCCATCAGAGACTCACTTGTGGATTATCTGTATCTGAAGAAGTCTGTGGATTATCTATTATACATATATATATATTTTGACTATTGAATTTTTTTTATACAAAATGTGAATAAATATTGTGAATAGTACTGAAAATCAGGAACAATCCTTTTCTGGAAAGATCGAAATGTTCCACTGGAGTTTAAATGCTGCTGTTTTGCAATACCTGTTGACTAAAACTTCCTTGGAAAGACTTGCTGTTAACAGCTGTTCAAGTAATTTAGTAGTTGAAGAGTGGCAAGAGCGTCTGTACCAAACATGCAGCACGTAGACGAACAGGCTGTGTATTCAGAGCTGCCAAATAGCCGGCACAGGGAACCCAAGCTGAGCCTGGGCCAAAAACCTCAAAAATGCCTATAGTCTTTGACATTCAATGAAGTGAAGCCTACAATGAAGCCAGCAACTAAGAAGAGTTGGAGTTCTTCTAGGTAAGGCTAAACAACTTATCCTGTAACTATCAAAGGAATAAGAACAAAATAAAAAATAAAAAACTATAATTGTGTTTCTAATATGGCTTTTTTTTTTGTTGCCTTTATTCTTAACATGAATTTTGAATCTCAAAGGATTCAAGGGGAATTTTATTAGTTAACTGAGAAATTGTTGCATCTGCATGGTACACATACTAAATAATAATTTATGTCAAATGATTGCAAGGCATGCTATAGTAGAGATGAGGGGTGGGGGGATTATTCATCCAACATTTCACCAATTTCATAGAATGCCCAGTCCCCACAGTACATTATCTTGTCATTTGTATAACAACAAAAAATAAAAACTAGTAGTTTATCTAAGCAAGCAGAATGTTGTGTTGAAACAGTATTTCAATGTCTGCTGACATAATGTGCGGAAAAAATATATACCTTTTGATAGAGTACGGTCCCATTGGTTATGTTTCCCACTGGAATCATCTTATAGTCTGTAACATACTGCAACAAACAAGAGACTGAATTAGAAATATGTTGCTTAATTAACAATAGATAATAGCTATTCATGCATTAATTTTCCCAGAACTTTAAATTTCAACTCTCTGACATTTCCCCCAGCTTTCAAGTTTAGAAATCACCATGATTCAATGAAGTCTCTCCAGAAGTCTACAAAAGTAGCATTTAAAGCATAGCTGAAGAGAACCTGCCAACTGGCACACACATGGACAATAACAAGGATATTCAGAGGCTCCTCTTGCTCAGAAACTTTAACTATATTGGCTGTGGTCTCCCAATCTGCCCAATCTCTCGTGTAATATATGAATACCCAATGTGCAGCAAACATAAATATTCTAGTCAAAATATTTAATGCTTATTTCAATTTAATCCTAACGAGATAAGTATGTCTGACTATAACCTGACTACCAGACCAATAAGCCTTTTAGAATTTGAAGTAGGATTTAAGTTTGAAATAGATTTGGTTGAGTTTGACTGGTTTTCAGAAGACAACCGTTTTTTCCTGAATACTTCCTTGCATCTATATAATTTAGGCGTGGTTATTTTTCTTCATTTATTATGAGTTGTAACTGATCTCCTTAATATCTGCATGATCATTGAGTATTGAGTGACTCAGGCCTGAGTCAGTGAGTGAGGGGACATTACGTACTCAGCTGCACACATTCCCCACTCTGCCTGGTGACATTATCTTCCAGCCAACAACTCAACCCAGTGACACTCTCATTTCTTTCGCCAAACTTGCACAAGCCGGAGCAGTCACCCATGTACTACATCCTCGTAAAGCGCGCCAGGTTGCCAGGCATCAGGGAACGGAATACTCCTGCTATGGCAACGACTGGGAAGCTTTTAATGGTGAGGGAGACCATGAGAGATATTTACTGGGTAAAGTGAACAAAGCTCACACCAGTCAGAGACTCTGTTCATTAAGTAGCATAGGGCTGTTAATATGGTGGGACTGAGATTTCAAAGTGGCCATAAATACCCAGGTTAAACTGGTGCTACTTATGTATGGAGACTGTACGCAAGTTTTAAAATCTGAGTTTAAGTATCAAAAGGAAAGAAGAAAGGTACTCACTGAGCGAAAAGCAGCAGCTACCAGATTAGATGGAAACAGGTTTCTGTAAAAAACAGAAAAATATGCTTGATATGATGAGTACAATGACAAATAGCACTACTACTACAAATACACTACCAGTACCACTTCATTCTTAATCAGGTTGGTATGTCACAAACAGGTGACATACCAACCTGGGTGTAACGCGTTACAAAATAACGAGTTAGAGTACTTGGATTACTTTTTTGATGTAACAAGTAATCTAACGCATTAGGTCCACCATTTAAATACTCAGTTATTTTTTTTTAAATGTAATCCGTTATTCAGACAATTTATGTAACCCGTGAGCCAGACAGCAGTCATTCCCAATCCATTATTGTGTGTGTGTGAAAGTCGTCCTACAAGCCCCGATAACCCACCCCCCTCTGTTATTCCTGCTGTTATACCCCTATCTCACCTATGCGGTTTGACTATGCAAGGACCGATGCGCAGAAAGATGGAAACCTAATCACAGAGCCAAAACTCGTGGTGAATCATGATGAACCGTATTTACAGCCACCGCGCGAAACCGCATAGGTGAGATAGGAGTATTAGTAGTTAACAGTTTATGGGGCAAACTTCACTGAGTGATGATGGTAGAATAATTATAAAGGTCTTCACTAAAACAACATGCATGAGGAATCATAAAGGAGTCTTCATTTTCTGCAATGGAAATGTACTCTAACTAGTTACTTTTATCAGAAAGTAACGCTGTAATGTAACTGATTACTTTCTAAATACAGTAATTTTGTAATGTAATTAGTTACTTTAAAAAGTAACGTCCCCCAACACTGGTCACAAATCAGATGTCATTTATGAGGCTTTTTATACTTTCCATCTGGTCATGACAAATGACAAATAACCCCATCAGTTTTTCCCACACACACATGGATTAAAGTGCACAGTAACCCACAAATTTGCTTAGCCAGCTGTGTGTTTACTTTCCTTCCATCCAGTGCTTGCATTGCTCACTGGCATGAAGCACATAAGAAAAAACACGTGAGCATTTTATTGCAAGCAGGCAGTGTCTCTCTCTTTTCCACTTGCATGAAGAAGTTAAGAGTAAATTCAACAAAAATCTATTAACATTACTAAATCTAACTTATTTATGTCATAAACTTCAGTTAAAATCATAATCTACAAATATGTTGGTGCAACCTGTAGCTATATAGAAAAGTGCTATAGCAGAAGACCTTGCTTTTAATTCTTATTTGAATTTCTTGTTTATATGGACCATGCATAGAAAGGAATGCTCTGTAGAATTACATACAGTGAAACCTCGGATTTTTAAAAAATGTGTGTATGCGTGTGTGTACAGCGCGCGTGTAAAGCAAAAGTCTCATTAGAGAGGTTAAAGATCCATTTTCTCTCTCTGTATCAGCCTGCTCTTTGTGTCTGTG
>JAQMYL010000038.1:13019678-13031333 GCA_030014365.1 Clarias pachynema
TGAAGCAGTTCGAAGATTCAGTCTGTCTAAACCCCTCCTTTCCGTGAGCCCTCACTGCTGTGATTGGTCAGATGGCGGGTCCTTCATTACTTCTTGCATTTTTATAAACATAAGCAAGCATTATACAAGTTCTTTGGCTACATTAAATGTAAAGCTCATTTTATTTTTTTTAAATACAGCATCTAGGAATATGTACAGAGTGATTGAACCTATACAGCAGACATTCAAAAAAGCAAGAACTGTTCAAACTAAGTTGCTCTTTCATCACATCACATTCATCATGGTCCTGGTGATTCCCCTGGTCTAAAGCACGTGATTTGACTATACCACTAAATATTGTTTTTTACATACAGTACACTATATAGCAAATTGTTTGTGGACACCTGACTGGCACACAGTTCCAGATTTAGTTCCCCATTAGCTCCAGTCTTCTGAGAAGACCCCACTAGATTTTGGAGCATGGCTTAGGGATTTGTCCCTCACAGAGTAGTTAGTGTTCCAGTTCATACCAAAAGTGTAGAGTTGCATTGAGGTCAGAGTTCAATGCAGGTCACTCATTCTCTTTCACACCAACCTTGGCGAACCATATTTTTATGAGCTTCCATAAATGCACAGAGGTTTGGCCGTATAGAGTATTTTACTTAGGCCTACATCCTGCCTCATTTTACACAAAATTTTAACACTGCATATTTTATTTCAGCTGCAGCAATAATTCTGTGGATTATATGGATAGTTGAATCTTCTGTAAGCTAACTATATGAATAACTGAATACATTAAGGTCTTCTGTGTGGTTTGTATGCAAGATTAGGTTTGTATGGTCCTTCTGTTGCATGTGAAGTATTCAGATAGATAGAGAGATAGATGGATAGATGAACGGACGGACGGGCAGATAGATAGATAGATAGATAGATAGCAAAATTCTAAGTGTTCAATTAACACCGTACAGTGTTTATATAGGTCCAGTTAGACTCAAATGAACCCTGAAAGCAATCAACACTGGATATTTTACTATGTAAACAGTGAGATGGATAGAGAGAGAGAGAGAGAGTCTGTTAAGCAGATAATCACCACACACAGACAGGACGGCAAACATTACTTAAACACCTGGCATGATCCAAGATTAATAACTATTTTCACCAAACCACCAGGTGAATATTTACCTTAACTCTAAGGATAACAGGTTCCACTTGGGTTATTCTAACAGTTAAGGTTCATAGTCTCCCAAAGGGTTAGACTTAACATCCTTTCTGAAAGGGAAACTCTATGTTGAGCAGTTTTGCATAGAAACGTTAATGGTTTCTGTACAGGGACAAACTATGCAGTGCTGTATGGTTATAGATCTTAACCTTTTCTATTAAAATGTATCTAATGTTTGTGGCGCAATGCTAGCATTAAGGCACTGTACCAACCATATTGTATACATTTTGAGCAAAAAAGTTCAGATCAAGCACCATATAGCCTGCTCCCTTGCACCTACAGGGATGGGGGTTCAAATCTCCCCTCTGGTTAGTGTTTGCATGTTCTCCCTGTGCTTGGTGGGTTTCCTTTGGGTACTTTGGTCCACAGTCCAAAGATATGCATCGTGGGCTAATTAGCGTTTCCATATTGCCCGTCTGGGTGTTTTCAGAATGTGTTTGTGTGTGATTGTACTCAGCAATGGGTTGGCACCACATCCAGGTTCTCCTCTGCCTTGTTGCCTGACTTGCCTCGTATCAGGCAAGTTTATTTTCTGTTCTGCAGAATAAGCAGAACAGAAAATAAATAAATGGACTGCATAGGCTGGTAGAACCTCTATGCACTCACTCACCGTCTGTACAGCTTAATCATGTATCCAAGGTTGCAGGGAGCCTGGAGCCTATTCCAGGACTTAGGGCACAAGGTGGGGTACACCCTGGACATGGTGGCAATCCATCACAGGGCACACACTCATACACTACAGGCAATTTGGGAGTGCCAATTAGCTTAATCTGCATGTCTTTGGGCTGTGGGAGGAAACCAGAGTACCCGGAGGAAACCCACCAAGCTTGGGAAGAACATGCAAGCTTCATGCATACAGAGGAATCGAAACCTGGCTGGGAATCAAACCCGGCCATGGCAAGGTGACAGTGCTAACCACTAAGCCACCGTGCCGCCAACCTCTACACATTGCTTGTTACGATATGATACACAATCTGCAAAAGCATCTCAAAGCTGTCATCAGACTGGATGACATCTTGAACACTCCATCTCTTGTTACACAGCCTAGATTGAACTTAGTAAGAAAACATTTGAGTAAAGCAATTGTCAGATTGCATGCTGCCTTTTCTTTACTTAACCACTATAAGGAGCATACCACAGGGGACTGTTAACAGAGATACCACTATACTGTAGGTATGAGTGCGTGAATAATGAAGGGTGAATAGATGATACAACAGCATTACAGCTACCATTGCTATACTACAACATAAGTTATTATGTTTTATGTATATAATTTTATATTTGAAGGGTGCGTCTCGTTGGAAGTTAAGCTCTTTATTTTAAAATAAAATAAAATAAAATAAAACAAAACAATTTACAGCAGCCTCTTTAACACACGCGGCTGGCTCACAGAGCACTCCTGTTGGCGGATTTACACACAGTGGGCGGGGTTAAAGCCGTGATTCAGCCCTCGAGTCAGTGCTCGATCTGTCAGTCATTTCCTATGTTCTGCAATTCAAGCCGCGACATGCGGTTACCAAATCTTTCACCTGCTTCATGCGAGTGGACAAGCGAGACGTCTGACGCTGAAATGATCTGACGGGTTACATGCAGAAAGTGTCATGTGAAATCGGGCAGCCGTACGCGCTATACCACTATACGGTGCAGTAGTTTACTTCAGAGCAGGAGCTACATGAGTTGCTAAAGCGGACCGGATAGTGCGTTTAAAAACGGGGTAAGTGACACAGCGACACTAATACAACAATTTGGCAAGTTTACATGCTTGCAGTAGCATTTAAAGTGGTTCATAGGGCATGACGCCTCTCAGTGTGTCAGTGTGTGCGGGTGTGTGTTCATGCATGCGTGTGCGCGCGGGTGTCTTTTAACCCCGTCCGTGTTGAAGCTGAAGCACCGCTGATGTTTTAAATGACCGTGGACCACGTGACATGTCCGCGAGCTCGGACCGCTGCGCTCAGTATAACAGGACGCGCGTGCTCATGGTACAGTTACGTAACGTGGCAGATGATAAGAACTGCTGCAGTGACCTCTTATGACTGACAGTAAAATCCCTATTGGTATAGAGTATATAGAATTTTTTTTACAGTAACTACTGCACAAATTTCTTATATCGGGACCTGGGGTTCCCCTGTCCTATCCTGGACCCTGGTGTGTTTTCCCTGCTCTAACACACCCTCTTCAACTCAGCAGGAGCTGCTGTGTTGCTGATATGTTGCGAAAAAATTTATTACATATAGGGAACTGCTCATTTGTCTAGGTCAATTGATTAAGCATAGATTATTTTTTATCTTTTACAGACCATGATGTGTATGCACAACAAAGACCAAATCCAAATATTTTATAACAAGAATTTTTAAGTTTCCTTTAATTAAGACAAATCACAACAGAAACATGTTTATTCAGAAATCACTTAGACTAGTTTTTGGTCAGTCAGTAAACATTCATACAAACCATGTTTTTAGAGGTATTCAAAGCTAAATTGGGCTTTAAATATGGTACGTACAAGTTATTTTTCAACAAGAGGCTACTGTTTCAGTGCCAGAAATACTATCTCGATCCATGACAAAGAATCAGTCAATTTATTTACATCAGCCTTGTTAGAACAAGGCAAAAGATTAATAATCAATGATCCTCATCAATGTAGTTGGAAGAAAATGCGAATGAGGACTGGGTTTTTGTTGAGGCTATGTATAAACTTAAATATAACTACAGTGGTGGTCAAATGTATTGTAGACAAAAGTGACATTTAGTGATTTAATGGCATTCTCAAAATTATGACTATCAAGATAATAAGAATAATTAGTTATTTAAAAAAAAAAAATATTTAATATGAAGTCTTTTATTCTTTAAAACCTGTTGGATCAGTCTGGGCATAGAGTCAAAAATACATCTGCAGTTCTCTGGTGTCACTTGTTCAATCCATGTCTGCTTGGTTGCTTTCTGAAGATTTATGTACAGACGATGGTCTCTTGACGGAAACCGTTTCTTTTACATTGCCCAACAGTTTTCTATTGGGTTTAAGGGTTCAGATGACCCAGGCTATGGCTACAGAAGCTGAATACCATTGTAACATAGCCATTTCACTTTTCAACCTGAACTCATCCGTGGAATCACATGTGCAAAGAAAGAACTGTAATATGTGGCATATATCATCTTAATAGTAAATCCTAGCCTCTAAAGTTGGCAATGGGTGCTTGTGCACTTACCTTTTAATGATGTTTTTGTATCCTGTCTCAATTGTAAGTGACGTTGGACAAATGATAAAACATTTATTGGCATGAAGATGCATTTAATTAAAAAAAGGTTTTGTCCTAGGACCAGACATTATATATAGCAGGCATGTGGCTAGATATTTACTGACAGCCTTTTAGGATTCCACTATAAGTAAGTTTTGAGGAAACAGACTGGACCGGATTTTCTTTTCTTTTCTTTTTTTAAGAATTTCAGAAATATATGAAAATGACACAATCTCTCTCTCTCTCTCTCTCTCTCTCTCTCTCTCTCTCTCACACACACACACACACACACACACTCACACATACACACACACACACACACACACACACACAACACAGAGATCAGTAAAAAAAAAAATCTCTTAGCTGGATTCCTACACTCTGGATAATCATTCACCAATTGGCCTGTGCTAAAATGTAAGTGTTTTAATATCAGTTATGGTAATAACGCATAAATATATCTCACAGTATGCAAAATTAATTCTATCCCATAATTTTTTATCAGGATTATCAGAGCAAGGAAAAATGTGAAGCTGACATTTTTAAGCAACAGGAAGGGTGGCAACACAGACTGCGTTTTACATTGCGTTGTTTATCAATAGCATATATATATATATATATATATATATATATATATATATATACTTTATATATATTATATTATTGCAAGGAAGTGAAACCTTACCAGTCATATACCATTTACAGTGTGGTAAAATGTAAGGCTCTGTAAATCCATTTTATGATAACTGTTCCAAAGGCTTTTTAGCATTAAGCAAACAAAAAATTGCCTATAATGCACTTTCTGAATGGATTCAGCTGGATTCAACTAATTCAGATAAGTATTTGTGTTTCCTGACCACATATACTCTCATTATTCGCTTATGATTACCTAATAATATTGTAATAATTATTGTTATAATTAAAACCTGCTCATGGGTTTGTTTATGGTGGGTTATGGTGATGACATTGAGACATAAA
This sequence comes from Clarias pachynema, assembly GCA_030014365.1. NCBI lineage: Eukaryota > Metazoa > Chordata > Actinopteri > Siluriformes > Clariidae > Clarias > Clarias pachynema. The sequence goes on from JAQMYL010000038.1 coordinate 13,025,088, forward strand.
CTGAAATTCATGAACTGAACTTTATTCCGTTGCACTTCCATATGCATTTACTGTTCTTAGCTGCAAATTGGTGTGGTGTTGGTTTTGTCCTTGCAGGATTAGAGGAGCACATCTAAGTTTGCTGATAATCCAGATTAGAGTCCTGCTCGGGATGACTGAGTTTAGTGCTCAGACTGATTGTGGTCACTTCATTAGCTTAGTGCTACTCATAGGCTGTGTAACATTAGCTCTTTGGCCTGAATGTAGTTGATTCAACTGGGTGTAATTTATTAATTTTATACATATTAGTGATTGGTTCCAAATATACTGTGTATGTATTATTGTGAGTCTACCCAGAGCCTGGTACTCCAGATTTATATTTCTTATTCTTGAACTACATACCTCATTGATTTTCACAGTTTTTATCGAGTTATTTATAATTATTGTGAATAAGAAACTTGAATAACTAAATAATTAGCCAAAGCTTTAAGAGGCTAATGTTTTTGCTTGTCTTTCGGGAAATTCATCCCAGAAGCTGGAAGAGTGACCTGCTTTCTGTTATGACTCACAGGAAATGTATTCTCTGTGTTGAAGACCGTAAAAAAACAATACTGCATTTTACAGTTCAAATTCTATTGTCATGTGAATATGAAATGTTAAAAAAAAAAAAAAACTTTTGACAGCAGCAGAACAACATGAATATGGGATGCTTTGCAGAATACATGAAATAAATACACGTACTCCTATTGGTAGTGCAAAACAGTGGCTGTGTGTGGAGTTTCCTGTAGTCTGTGAGTGACTGTGTGTGTGTATGTGTGTGTGCGCTTGTGCCCTGCGATGAATTTGCACCTCATCCAGAGTGTTCTCTTTCTGGTACCAGGGTCCAGGGCTCCAGGTTTCTCGCGACCCTGTACAGTAAGTGGTACTGTATATAGAATGAGTGTGTGAAGTAGTGCAAATAATGATAATACCGCACATCCAAGGTTATTCTTGTTATTATGTATTATACATTATACCACACCTAGTTCTGCCAGAGCAATCTGACTGGATGAGAATTATTCCACGAGTGGCGATAATAGATGGTAACAGCACTGGGGTGTTTAACTATATGTATCAGTCTTGTCCCAGGTGCTCTTATAACCATGCATTACACTAACCGGCGGTTATAGCATGGGTAAAAATGGGTCAGTGCAGTTCGCAGAACTGAGGACAGATCAGCTGTTTGTCCTGCCAATAATAAAGGTAGGAGGAATATAGTCAGATTGATTTGAGCTGCCAGGATGCGTATGTAGTAATTTTTTTTTTACAGACATAATGAACCAACAACAGGAATCTGAGGCTGTCATGGGCACAGGCTCACCCAAAGGTTATAGATGAAGGACCAGATGTTTTTTTTTCTAATCTGCCAATTACTGTAGCTGTCCAGTTAGGTTAAGTCTGTGCCCATGTTAGCCTTAGATTCTTGTTGGCTGACAGCAGTAGTAAAATATACATATCTCTTACATTCCTCTGTAAAATATACATATTAAATTTATTTATTTATTAAAGATTGTATATCATTGTCATACCCCTATGACACGGAAGGGATGGTTTATAACAGTATGCATAATGTTTCAGTCTTTTTAAGAAAAGTGCCACTCTAAAAGCAGCAGTGGTGGAAATTCCAGAGGTGCATATATCGAATTTCTCTTGAGCAGCAGCTACACACACACACACACACACACACACACACACAAAGAGCTAGAGAGCACGAGGCCTTCCTTCTGCGGCATTAATATTTCATCAGCCCACCTTTAACAGAGGAGGATGATGGTGTGAGCTACAATAGTCTTAAGACAAGCAATGCTCAGAGGCATAACAAAGCATGCTAAGCTTTGACAAAACATTACACATAACTTCTCACACTCTTTCCTTACCATTAGTAACAATTTGTAACCCGTTCAGTGTTCCACTAGAATAGGCGCATGTTTTAGTTGAACGTTGTTCTATATGGCATTCATTACTCATCACTCAGGCATGCATATTTGAAGATCTTCTCATCATTGTCTTTGTGAACGCATGTTAGTCACTTCTTAAACCATTTAAGAAGAAGAAAAAACCTTTCTGCCGGGCGTGTGCTCAAATTATTGTGCTTGTTTGGTTACTTAGATATTATAATGACTAATTGTACCACTGGTCAATTCTGCTACGACAAAAGGTTGATTAATTATCTATAACAGTTGTTCTGATAATAGTGCTGGCTGTAAGGCAAATTACAGGTTTCATTCTAATACATTATACATCATCTGGTCAAAAAAAGTCTGAATGGTCAAATTAGTTGCCTGCATTAAGCAAAGAAAACAGCTAAGGAGATATTTTAAACAAATGGAATCTTTTAAGAACTCTGTTATATCCTTGAAAGACGGTGATAAACTAACAATTTGTCAACGTAGTGAAAGAAACAACAGAGAAAAATCATGAATGTCGATCACTTGAAATGCTTGGTGAAGTTGCATTGTAAAAACATTGGCGGTAGAAATCACTTCTAGGTTGAGCAGTGAAATTACGAACATTTCCAAACACACAATGCAACAAGAACGTACAGGACTGGGACAAAAACAACTATATAACCATAACAAAAACCATGACTTAGTGAGGCTAATCAGAAAAAGGTTTCAATTTGCTAGGAACATAAAGATTGGACTTTGGAGCAATAGAAGAAGGACATGTGGTCTTATGAGTCTAGATTGCCCCTATTCCACAGCGATGGGTGTGTCAGCGCATGAAGCGATGCATCCACCATGCACAGTGGCCACTGTACAAGTCTTTGGAGGCAGTGTTATGGTCTGGGGTTGTTTCAGCCGGTCAGGTCTAGACTCTAGCAACGTAATGTGGCAGTAAAATGAAGTCAGCTGACGACCTGAATGTACTAAAGGTGGTCTACGGAAATAGGAGAAGTTGAGACTGCTTTGGGCTATTTATTTATTCATTTATTTATTTTATTTATTTATTTTTTGGGCGGGTGTAAATTCTATGGTGAGACCTTAAACATTGATTAGGATGGTAGACACTCATATACAGTACTAAATGTATAATAATAAACATCTGTTTATCTAAGTATCTGTCTATATTTAATCAAGAGACTTTTCATGTGGTTGGAAGGCAGTAAGTGATCGCTTAGGAAGTCAGAAATAAATGTCGCACATGTATTTATTAATCCACGTAGAAATGTAACATCATTCACCAATGTTGTATGTGACCCAAAAATAAATGTAACAAGATTTACGAAGTTATTTAGCGAATACATTTATTTACCTACTGACGAATTTGCATTTATAAACTGCTTAGCATTTATGAACATCCCTCCGTTTGTGTGTGTATTCTCTGATATAGTTAGTTTCACAAATGCATTTTTTTTTTTTTTAAGGGCATTTCCTGCAGCCTATCAAATGTCTCCTACAATTTCAGCCAACCAGATGAACGTAAATTCGAGGGCATAATTGCATTACATCCTGTGCATCATGTCTCCATAAATCCATACACAAAGGCAGGGATGTTCATGAATGACGAGCCGTTTGTAAAGGTAGATTTGCCTGTCTGTAAATAAATGCAATCAGAAAGTATGTTTGTGAAACAGAAGACATTTATATGTGGGTCATGAAATACATTTGTGTGTGACATTTATTTGTGAATTATGAAACTGATCTGATTTCATGTTCCTCTTAGATGATAAATAGTTATAGTGCTCACTGTTGCATTATACAGTCATGTGTAAAAGTTACTGCCCCTCTCACTCAAATGTTTGGTGTAAAAACATAGTAAAAATTATCTGACTGTAGCGGTATCAGTATTAATATTAGGCGAATACAACCTCAGACAAACAACAAATATAATTTATTCACTATGTAATTTTTTTTAACGAAAAAGAAAAACAGATGGCCTCACATTTGCCTCTGGAATACTCTGGTGTATGCAGGAGTTCATGGTAGACTCAGTGACCACATGGTTCCCAGGTCCTGTGACTGCAAAACAAGCCCAAATCATTACCCCTCCATCGCCGTGCTTGACAGTGCGTATGAGGTGTTTCTGCTGAAATGCTCTTTGGTTTTCTCCAAATATGGCACTGTGCATTAAGGCCAGACAACTCCACTTTGGTATCATCTGTCCATAGGGCATTGTTATAGAAGCCTTGTAGTTTGTTCAGATGCACATATGCAGTTTTGCGAACCTCGGTCTCCATGTTCTTTTTAGACAGAAGAGGTTTCTTCAGGCAGTCCCTCCAAGCAGATCGTAAATGTTCAGTCTTCTTCTTATTGTTCTGTCATGGACTTTAACATTTGAAATGCTCAGTGAGGCCTGTAGGGTCTGAGATAAAGTATTTGTTGTTTTTTGGTTTTCACTGAACATTGCATGGTCTGATCTTGGGGAGAATGTGCTGGAACGTCCACTCGTGGCAACTGTCTTGAATGATCTTTCTCACTTAGAACATTGAACTCCAAAATGTTTGGAAATGGTTTTATAACTTTTTCCAGATTGATGTGCAGCAACAATTCCTTTTCTAAGACCTTTGCTTATGTCTTTCCCTCTTGGCATTGTGTTAACTCACACCGGAATGTTCCAGATCAGCAAACTGCTAAAACATTGGCTTTTAAAGAGGTCTGTGTACCTGCTGATGATCAATTAATCAAGGGCTGATGATTAGCAGCACCTGACTACAACTTACCCTCTTAAAACCTGTGGAAGCAGTACAGGGTCACTTAGATTTTTTAAAATTTTGGGTTGATTTCTGTTAAATAAATACTAGCACAGTGAAAAATATATGTTGTTGTTTGTCTCAGGTTGTATGTGATTAATGATCAGATGATTTTTTATTTATTATGTTACACACACACACACACACACACACACACACACACAGAAACAACAACAACATAAATTTAAATGAGGGGGCACTAACTTTTATACTTGATGGTACACTCCTCAGTTATTTATATTTAAGCATATTGTTCAGGAAATACAATACATTTTTCAGTAACTGTGAAATTGATTGTAAAGCTATGTACTACAGTAAGTCAAAAATCGTTCTCACTCTGGTTGTTGAATTCAGTTAAATTACCTTTCTAAAAAGACATTATCTCCGTGCCTTTCAATACACTTTGTCCATCTGTCAACAAACTTTCATATTCTCTCATAAAAAATGTTTTAGGCTGAGCTGCAAGCCACGAATGCACCACTGTCCTTACTTCTTCATCAAAAGTGCATCTTTGTCCTCATAGGGCTGCTTTCAGAGGACCAAACAGGTAAAAGTCAGATGGAGGACTATAAGGAGGATGTTTTAACACCTCAGATCAAAGTTTTGCTGAGTGTAGACAGCGTGGGTCAAGTGTGAGTACATGCATTGTTAAGCAAGATCACAACGCTCATAGATAGCAGTCTTCTGCATTTAAGTTTAAATGCAGAGGACTGCCGAAGTTTAATGAGCATCTCACTGTAATGACCACTGTTGTCTGTTGAACCTTTTTCCTCATAATGTTCCAATACGACCCTTAAGAATCCCAGAAAAATGTAAGCATTGATTTTCCAGATGATGATTGACTTTTGAACTTTTCCTTGGTCAGTGATTGAGGATGTTTCCATTCCATACTCTGCTACTTACGTTCAGGCTCGTAGTGAATGCATGAGTTTAAGTTTCTTTAAGAATTCAAATTTTTTTCCTCCCAATTTTCTCCCTAATCCGCTCGGCCAATCAGCTCTCTCTAGACCCTTTGGTGCGAGAGGCTACAGCATCACCCGCGTCTCGAACCAGCAATCTCCGGATGATAAGGCGAGGACTTTACCACTGCAACCTTGGGGGCCCTGTTTAAGAAACTTTCATCTTCTTTAGAGTGTTGGTCCAAATTTTGCTTGCAGATATCCAAACGCTTCTGTTTAAGCTCTTCTTTGAGTTGTTTCAGCGCCAGGTACTGTACACCCTCAGACCACAATAAATAAATCACTGCATGCAGCTCTTCTTTCGTGCAAAGCAAAGTGGGGTATTCACTTTTGCCCACACCACGGTTACAAATGAACTAATGTAACATGTTCATACCTGCGCAGCAGTGACTGGGGAGACAGTAGCCTTGAACATAAAGTGCTGATAAGACCAACAGAAGTACATGGTCTTAAGTAATGGTAGAACTGGTCAAAGTTAATAAAATAAGGATGATAATTGCTAGGGATGCGACGATACCACTTTTTTGGAAACCGAGTACAAGTACGAGTACTTGGATTTCAGTACTCGCCGATACC
>JAQMYL010000038.1:13031433-13051616 GCA_030014365.1 Clarias pachynema
AGTACAAGTACTTTAAAAAATGTGGTATCGAGGCCGATACCCGATACCGGTATCGGTATCGGTGCATCCCTAATAATTGCAATTCCACGTGTATTATTAAATACTTTATCACAGTTTTTGTTGTTGTTAGTCTTTCGGCGGCTCTTGTTGAGGGGTCACCACAGCGAACCATCAATCCGCGCAACAACTTGGCACAGGTTTTTACGCCGGATGCCCTTCCTGACACAGTGTTGATACGATATTGACTGAGCGCCAGCTGAAACCTGATATAAACATATCTAGTTTATTCTATTTCCAACATCTCACTTTAAATGAGACAATAACTTAAATCTAATGTATTTATAAAGGAATAATAACTATAGTCTGTATTAGCATGTAATAATAATAATACCCTTTTATATATACTCTTTCAGCCACTTCTTGTGTATTCAGTGTAGAACATTAACATAAGTTAAGTTGTGTACCGGGTAGCAGGATTTTGCTCTTTATGCCTGCGTGGCTCTCTGTTTCCTTTATGCCTCAGTCTTGCTTTATTGTGTTCCAATATGTAAAACTAGACAGCAGGGGAATTCTGATGACTAAGCACCCAGACACTTTCTGCTGTTAATGTGCACTTGATATTACATGACTAGTGCAGGAAGTAGCTTTGCCACAGTTTGATTTTAATATGATTAATTTCTGTTAACCCTACAGATTGTAAGTAAAAATGCATATTGGTAAACAATAGACAGATTGAAAATGCTACTTTGTAACTATTTATTTCCATGGCTGCGATTTGTTATTGGGCAAAATATTATAATCAGCATAGGTATAATCGCTAAGACTGCTTTTTCCTTCGCATGATCATCAGACAGTTGAGATGGTCCTGTGTTATTGTTCTGTGAATTGTTTGTGCTGAATAATGGATAAGCCGAAGTGGTGAGTGTGTGTCTCAGGTAAGCAGGATCAGCCGCCTGGCCTCACAAGCCACACTCTGGCCTAGGTCACAGGGCTCTCTGTTTCTCTGTCTCTGTGTCTGTTTCTCTCTTTCCCTCTCTCTTACTCGCAGCCAACTGTTGAACACTGAAAGCATTAGTGGCTCATGGTCACCCACAGTCCTGGTGGTATATCTGACTTTTGTCAGTGCTCATTGAGCATGTTGAAGTGACAGGCGAGTGGGTTCTCTGATTGGCTGTTCAATTTAACAAGTTAGTGCAGGAAATGAAAAGTGAACAGAACGAGCAAATGGCAAATCTCAATATGTCACAGCATATGGGCAAGTTCGGCCTATTTGCTGTTTCTTTCTCAAAATCTACCCCTTAAAATAGTTTACAGAAGGCTATAGGCTCATATAGGCAGAGCTTTTAAAAAGATAAAATGGAAAAGAAATCAAGATATGAATGAATAAATGAATGAATGAATGAATGAATACATGAATGAACGAACGAACGAATGAATGAATGTTTAAATCCCACATTGCACAATACAACATAAAATAGCATGTTAAAACAGTATGCACTCTGTATCATACTTGTAAGTGGTGTGCTATTTTAACAAACTATTTTGTATGAGATTTTGTACCTTTTCCCTTTAGAAAGAAATATGAATTCTGTATAGTGTGGTGGTTTAGTGGTTAGCACTGTCGCCTTGCACCTCCAGGGTCTGGGTTTGATTCAAGTCTTCAGGTCTGTGTGCATGGAGTTTGCATGTTCTCTTGGTGGGTTTCCTCCGGGTACTCCAGTTTCCTTCTACAGTCAATAGACATGCAGATCAGGCTAATTGGCGTTCCAAAATTGCTTGTAGTGTGTGAATGAGTGTGTGTGTATGTGTGCTGCGATGGATTGGCTACCTGTCCAGGGTGTACCCTGCCTCGTGCCCTAACTCTCCTGGGATAGGCTCCAAACAACCTGTGACCCGTATGGAGGATAAAGCGGTATAGACGATGACCAAGAGTGAGTGAATTCTGTATGTGGAGGTGAATACCAGATATCAAGCATTGTGTTTGAGTATAGCATTTCACCAAACGATTGAAAGGTAATCATCAATTGACTCAAGTTGGCATTAGGTCTTTGACGTCTGCTTAGTATGTCAGGCTTATTATTAAAACTAGTAAAATCAACTTAGGAACTTGATTTCACTAGTTGAGTGAAATCTTGGAGATATGTACTTGAATGAGTACTTCAAGATATAATCAGCTCCCATAAAGACGCAAAAGAACTATACTTAAACTACTATACTAAACTATTCATAAAAATATAAATAAATAAAACTAATTGGTGAGTAGTAAAAAAGAACTTAAGTGAATATAGCTAAATGAAGAAGGTTCTGTTATCAGTTTCCTCTGGTGTGTGTCATTGATGACTGTGCCTACACCGTAATGACACTTAGCGGCAGATTGGCAGCTGCATCTCCGTTTCCCAACATTCCCTGGTTTTTAGCAGCTGAGCCCAGCATTGTAGTAAGAGACACATTGCTAGTGCTGGTTTGGTGCCTTGCATCATAAATGTGTGCCAGGCCTGGTGAACAGAGGCTGCAGTCAGGCGACAAGCAGCAGGAATAAAGGGCACATTCTCTCATGGCTGGCCTTCTTCTCCAAGCCCCTCATTATGTGGATCGAGTGGAGTTGAGTCCGCTCCACCCTTATTATAAAACTCCCCATTATCACACCGCACTCTGCCGACTCCTAGACTCCTGCCTGCGTGAGCCTAGCTAATCAGTGTTTTTCCAAAAAAAAAAAGAAAGAAAAGAACCAAAGAAGTCTCTTTGTCTTGACAGTTGAAGAGTGTGGTTATTTCTTTATGTATGTTTATGTTCTTTATGTTATTTCTATACATATTTCTTTATGTATGTTTATTATTCCTGACCTGGTCTTTCAAAGACTACCAGCGATTTGGTATCTTTTTTTTTTTTTTTTTCAATATGTTGAGTTCAAATATGTCCCGTTAACACTCTAATATGAATAGGCACGTCAATTTGGCTCAACAATGGCTCCCTCTATGGCCCAATGTAACATAACATAATATAAAGCACTCCAGCTGTCTCTGTAAGAGGTGTGGTGTTCACACACCTCTGATTTGCCAAACAGATGCTTGATTTCTAATCCAACCTGCCCAACACTATAATGAGTGAGTGACAGAATGGCTGGATGAAAATAAGAGTGAGCAGGAGGCACCATGTGCCAGATGAGCTCCACGCCTCCAGCTCGCCACCAGTGCTCAACCATACTGCCAAGATTGTGGCTGGCAGAGGCGCGACATAGTGGATCAGCTGAAAGGCTTCATGCTTCCCTATTGTCTGTCAGCTGTAATGAATATGAGCACAGATCAGTTGTGCGGCGGAGATATTGTCTTTCTTTCTCATTCTGTTAACCAGCTAGAAACCAAAGTGCATAAAACAGAAAAGAGAGCTGCTGGGAGTCACAGCCACAGATGCTGTGAGAACAGGGCTCACTGATGGCCAGCTGCTCCCCCCCCCTCCATACATTCACTCAGATTCTCTCTCTCCCTTTCTTTTTCTCTCGCTTCCTCTCTTTCCGTGTCTCCTTCCTTCTCTTTCTCTCATTCTGTTTCTCTCCCTGTCTGGCTCAAACCCGTCTATCTCAGTCTCCGAACCACATATTGACTCTCTCTCTCTCTCTCTCTCTCTCTCTCCCTCTCTGAGTCTCCATTCCTTTTTTCTTATATTGTGTCTCTCCCTGTCTTATTCACCCCTTTCTATTTCTCTCTGACATATATTGACTGATTCTCTCTCTCTCTCTCCCTCCCTCCTTTCCTCCGTCAGTCTTACAGGCGCTGTGTCTGCTATCATTAGCTGTATTTTTGCCTGACTGAGCACACCAAACGTTATTGGTTTATTTCAACCCAGTTATGCAATGGGCTGCACATAAAATGTATGATTATTATGCAAAACCTTTTTGTATTTTTTTTTTCACAAATAATATCGCTGTATCCATAATTTCAGCATAGCCAGAGAAAAGTTCTCTTCTTTAAGATGCATATGTATGCTACGTGGTCAGTCTGGTGCAAGCCGACCAAACTGAACCCGCTCTGTCTTTCTTGGTGTCGCTAGAAAAAAGGACATCTATGAAACAGTCAGTTCAGACAGACAGTTTGCTACTTGATTATGTGTTTTGTTGTTGCAGTTTATTTATAGTAGCAAGCAGCAGTTGAGACCTCAAATCACCGTTACTGCACAATATCCTTGGCAATTTTGCCAAGTGAATGTGGACAAAGGATTTGCCGTTTGAGTACAAGGGTGATGGGGGTGGGAGGGGGTTTAAAGGGTTAGGGGACAGGGTTGGGGCGTGTATGTGGGTGCTGGGGCAGGGGGAATGGTTCATAGAGTGCAGGAGGGAGGGTGCAGAGGAGGGGATGTGCTTTTGTTTTGTTCTCGGTTGCTGAGCAATAGGGACTAAAGCATTGGGAACAGCTGTGAGGGCTGAAGCCTTTTCTTTCCCTTTGCCGGAGAAGCCCTGAAGGCAACACACAGATCGACACTTCGAGAGAGAGAGAGAGAGAGTGGGTGGAAGGCTTTCTAATGGCATACTGGGAAGGAGGAAAACGAGACAGAAAGAGAGGGAAACAGTGCTCGGCCAGTAGGCAGAGATCAGAGAGGAATTTTTTAAAAATAAATGTTGTGTGTCTAGCAGGAGGATGCATTAGGAAGTTAATCAGAAAACAGATTTTCATATGTGTGTGTGTGTGTGTGTGTTTTTAATGGGGCATGTTGTGTCTATGTGAACTGTGTGTTACTGAATATGATACAGAGTTTCAGAACAGGTGAGGCAAAATCTGTCTCTGTGGCTTTAAAAGACAGAACAGGTGTAATTAGGGAAGGACAGTATAACAGTCAATTGATGTCATGCTATAATGTTAGGTGTAGATAGTAATGATAGAACTCGTAGCTTGTTTTTTTTTTTTTTTAAACTGTTGTACCCTGGCCTGGGTTCAGGAATGTGTATTTTTATACTTGATTAGTATATAACACTTCCAGGGTAATCTCTATCCACAGCATCAATTGTGTATGTGCAACAAACACATATAATTTTATCCATTTCAAAGAGTGTGATATAATGTATATTTACTATGTTTTAAATGCCCAATAAATTATTAAAAATGGCTTAGATCTACAGTAGCATCTCTACAGCGTATTCTTCATTACAAACCTTCTAGGATCAATCTGTGATCTATATATGAATATGAGGAAAAGGGACAACCTGGTAGTTATAATTTATTCATATTTCCTTACACTTTTCAAATGCATTTCTGTACTTTAAAAAAAAAAATTGTAAAGCTGCTTTGTGACAATCATAATTGTTAAAAGTGATATATAATAAAAATGTAATTGAAATTAAATTGAACCTGAATGTGAGCTTTTGGCTCATTTGGCTGAGACTTTTAATTTAAAGCTACTTACAGTTGATGCAGGACACACCCAAGGACCTATCTATGGCAACATGGCAGTGCTGGGATTTGATAGTATAACCAACTGACATGTAACACAAGGCCTTAGCCACTGAGTCACCATAACTGGCTTAACTAATTTGCATAGATTCAACCACCTTCATCTCTGAATGAACTTGGACTAAAAGACTGCATTGACTCTAGCGCTAGCTTGCTGAGCTAATTGTAGTGGATTAATGGTTAAGACTTTAAATTACATATCTGATAATAATCATGTGTTCAAATCCCAGCACTGCAAGGGTTTACTTATGACTATTAACATTCCGCTCAGTTGCATCCTAAATCAATTGTACTGTATGTGCCCAGTACTTATAAAAAAGCATTAGCCAAATGAAAAATTTATTTGTATTTAATACTATATTAGATATTACAGTACTTTAGAGTTTATATCATTTATAGTTATCTACTGCATTTTTTCTTTGGTTAAACCGCATAGTACACAGGTTTTGTGGCAGAATGGGTAATGAGTTTTTGGGTAATGTTCCTTGAATTATTTTTTTCCCTTAGGCTTTTTCCCTACTTGGGATTGCCACATTGGATCATTCAATCTGCTAATTATTTGCATAGGTTTTTACACTTTTTAACACCCTTATGCGCTTCCTGCTGCAACCCACACATTTCTCCAGGCTTGGGACTGGCACTGAGGATACATTGCTTCTCAATGGCTGTGTATTATATATGGCCAAAGGGTTAAGGACTTTGCCCAAGGTCCTTAACCCTATGCCCATGTATAATTCAGGGTAAAGAGAAGCTTTTGTTGCTTTTGTTGTTGTTTTTGGTTGAATAGCTAAATTCAAATGATTGTTTCTAAATTAAAATGATTGGTTCTACGGCACGGTGGCTTAGTGATTAGCACTGTCTGGGTTTGATTCCCAGCCAGGTTCGATTCCCGCCCCTGTCTGATGGAGTTTGCATGTTCTCTTTGCGCTTTGTAGGTTTCCTCCGGATACTCCGGTTTCCTCCCTCAAGACACAGATCCCACAGATTTGCCATTCACAAAATTGGCCATAGTGTGTGAATGAGCGTAAAACTATTTGTATATGTGTGTGTGCCCTGCGATGGATTGGCACCCTGTCCAAGTCTCCTGGGATAGGCGCCAGGCCCCCCGCGACCCTGTATACAGTATTAAGTGATATAGGCGATGAGTGTGTGAATGAGTGTTTCTACAGATGTCACGATAATTTTAATAAAGTCAATACACTGTATATATAGTAGTGACATGCATGCCGTATCTACATTTAGTTTCAATTATTGGGTGCATTCTGAAGCTTTGCTGATATTTTGAACAGCCTGTACTTGTAATTTTTCTGAAAGAAAATGGTAATATTAATAATTCATGTGTGGAATAAGCATGCATTAAAATTTTACAGCAATACATACAGAGATGTTGGGCTTTCTAATTTGCACTGTAAAATGAAATGTTTGTGGATAGTGAGACTAACTGAAATAATAACCAATGAGGAAAATTTTATTTTATCTGCTGTTAGTCCTTCCGTGATAGCTAAGGATGTTGATGTGCAGCTTGCTCATCCTATCATTCCTTGCTCTGCCTGTGTAACAGTATACACCAGATGAAGATGGCAAGATTGCTTACTTATGATTTATTACCTGCGTGTCCATTGTACAGTGTAGGGTGGAGCTTCTATGCTGTGAAAGTGTAGCATTCTGCTGGTTTAAGCTACATCTTGTAATAGCTGCTGGTTATGGAAGCATCAGACTGCATGTACCCTCATGCCATAAGGATCTCTGATCAGTATCCAGCAATAGTACAACACAATAGGATTAGGAGACTTTGTTTTTTAAAGGGACGTACGACTTCAGTATTGAGATTCAGTGTTTGTGTTTGAGATGCTGGACAGGCATTAGATTTTAGAAGAGGAACGGTAGGTACCAGGCAGGAATACACCCTGGGATGGGACATAAATCCATCACAGAGCTCAATCACACATTCAGGCACTCATACACAAAATGGGGTATGCTTTCCACATTTCTCATCCAATTTTCCACCTTTCTCATCTAAAATACTGTGTATGACATACTGTTACTCTCTTTATAACACTGTTATTACAATTTTAGTTTAAAATAATTATTCAAAGTCAGTTTAATCTCAAGTTTTGTCTATCTACTGGTATAAGGGCACATGGCTGTGCACCTTGTTATACCCGATGCTGATCCTTATTTGACAGCGGTATGTAATCACCTGTTGGTTAGAATTACAAAACAGTCGTTGCATCTTGGCAATATTGCAAATTTTACATCATAGCATTGTACTTTTTGTCTGCTTCAAAAAAGAACTTTTTTAGAACTTTTTTTTTGAAAACCTATGTTGTAAGCTCCTACATAAAACCTTAAATAAGCCCTTTATGGTGGAAAATTATGCAACCTATTTGCTGTATGGTGGAGCGTCAACACGTTTATTCCATCTTCTGGACACTGGGTCCAAACTGAAACAACTGACTTTTCAGAGTGACAGATAGTTAGAAAAATTAAATAACAAAACCTGGAGATTTTTTATATTATTTATTTATTTGTTCTCTGATTCGTCCTCGCATTTCGCATTCGGTCTTTTCTCGAGGTACCTCCATAGCTGGCTGAGGCATTTTTAAGAATCATATTTATTTGATCTATTTTTAATTATTGCATACAGTATTTGTTTAAGTTAAGAATCATATGAACCTGAGCTATCCTGTCTAAAGGATACGTTTAAAACTACACCTAACTAACATATTGCTGAAGTATTTTAATACTTTTAATTGATATTCAGGAATACTTTAATGCTAAAGACACATCCATTAAGAAGCCAACAGTTAAAATGAAACTGGGAAGCAGAAAATACTGAAAGATTAAAATTAAAAGTAAAAAATGTAGAATATCAAAAGAAGAGAAAAACACTATTAGAGACATTCTTGAAGAGGCCACAGTTTGGAAGAACAACTGACATTTTAGCAAGGGGTTGATGGTTTGCAGAAGCACCAAATACCAAAATGATTGCTTTTTACTTGAGTTATTTTTCAACATGTTATTTGATCTTGCTTCATGTATATCCTGCTGTTTTTCCTTTCACCATCTGTCATATGTGATAGTCTGGATTTGGGTGGCTAAGAGCAGACTAGCAAAAGAATCATACTATCTCTAGCAGCTCCTGTCTAAGTTAGACACCACTGTGCACATTTAGAAATTACAGTACTAATATGCATAAACTTATTATTTGTGTGACTGTCTGTTGTCAACTGCTAGATAGATAGATAGATAGATAGATAGATAGATAGATAGATAGATAGATATTAGCGCTTCAGATCTAAAGCCCACTAGACCTTTACATGAAGGCCATGGCGTTCCAGGAAGAGATTCAGCGCAAAGAACATTTAAAGGAACACATTCAAAGTGCAATTATATGCACAACACCAGATGTGTTAACTCGAGTTCATCATGAGTGGGAGAGATGACTCTTCCAAAGAAATGGCAATGTTATAGATGGTGTATTGTAAATGAAGTTACATTTTCCTACAAAAAAATATTAATTTCAATTATGTATTGGAACTTTTGGGGTACTTTGTAGTTTACATGGGCTCAGAAAAACTAGTTATTCCCCAGTCTATTTCGGGAAAAAAACTGTCTCCAGTACTGAAGACAGGGCAATATCCAAGCTATGGAATGTTTATTGAATTAGTCAGCTTAAGAGAAAAGCATGTCTCGATAAAGGAGCATTTGCCATCAGCAAAAACTGCACAACTAGTTGCTGAGCTTTCCAAGTGTAGTCTTGGTACTGTGTTAACATATATATNNNTTTTTTTATGAATACGTCTTTTGGAATGTATCACACTTACCACTGCTCAGATACCGGTACAGACTGAGGGTCATTGATGGTAATATAATACTGTTTGTTGTAGTTGTCTGCACAGTACACCTTAATGAACACATGCACACCATATTAATTTTATGATTATTTGCACTGTAATGAATTTTCTGTGATTTCTCACGTAATTTATTTGTATTCCTTGATGTCACTGTTATTTACAGTAGCAAGTAACAGATATGGAGGCAATATATTTCGGCTGTAACATTCTTATTTTTTCGTGTGTTTAATAAAAAATTAGGTAAACAAAAGATAATAAATTCATGATCTCATATGTTTCACATAAAAATTCACATTCACTGTCACAAAGTATTATAATAAGATGTGTTCTTAACGTATCAGCCGCCACTACTAGACTGAATGACATGCAGAACACAAACATATACAGTATATTCATATGTATACAGTCTAAATTTGGGGCAACATCAACTTTTACATACTATTTTTGTTCTACTGTACAGCCATCTTTTAAATATTTTTCCTTCTGAATTAAGAACTTTCATACAGTAACTGCTGAATCGACTCCTAATAGGCTCTTCCTTTTTCCTACAGGATTTCACTGAAGCTGACCCATGCCAAAAACCTTTTGTTTACTTCCTTTATGCTAGACCTTCCCACTTTTGTTGTATTTTCGGTTTTGTCTTCTTGCAAAGTTTGTTTTCAATAAATGCAGCTAAAGATTTTTTTAAATGGCTTTATCCAGGAGTGGTGAAATGAAAAGGAAAAACAGGGTGATGAATGGAGGCCTGTCACATCTGGAGCCCACTTCCAAAACCACAACCATTACTATCTTGGTTATCTTCCAGCAATGGTGGGTGTGTATATATTTGTGTCTATGCACATGCTCATGTGTTTCAGTGTGTTTTAGTGTGTGTCTGCGTGGAGAAGGGTATTAAAATTTGCTGTCATGTCAATATTGTTCTGTATGCTCTCCATGACAACGAAATAAACTGTCGGTTGATACACAGTGTTGGGCTTCCCCTCTATTTACTACACCGATGAGCCATGACATTACAACACAAAACATTACGCCCAGTATTGTGTAGGTTCCCCTTGTGCCACCTGGGCAGTTCTGGCCCCTCGGGGCATGATTCCACAAGACCTCTGTGGGTGTGCTGTGGTGTATGGCACCAAGATGTTGGAAATGGATCCTGTGGGTGCTGAGAGTTGCCAGGTGAGTCCTCTGTGGATTGAATTTGTTTGCTCAATCGGATTGTGATCTGGGAAATTTGGAGAACAGTTCAACAGCCTTGGGCTATTTGCCTGCTAGGCCCCATGTGTAGCAGGCTGTGGTCCACTGGATGTTCTGGTGATGTTCTGGTGCATTGACTTTTTTGGGCCGTTATATCGAGTTGTCTGAGTTTACTGGTATATAATTGATAATCAGTGTTAATATTACATATTGTTAATGTTATGGCTGATTGCTGTATATAGTCACCATTATATTAAGATAATGATTTTTAATATAAAAAAAATATTTGTCTTACTAGAGAACTCCACTATTGCAGCGATCATGGTAGTTATTATACATTCCTTATCAGATTAGATTAATACAATATTCTCCAACTTATTCTACAAAAAATACTGTGCTGCTTGTCTTTTTCCTTGGTTTTATGCAGGGGCGTGGACACATGAAGTTCACACAGTGGCAGCTGCCATCCTTTAAAAATCCTTGCCACCCCCAGATAAAAAATAAAATAAAACACACCAAGAAAAATCACAAGTGATTATTGTCAGATTTATCTAGTACTGTATGTCCTAGCATAAAATTTCGATATGACAAATATAACATTATTAAACCTATTTCTGGACAATTTCAAGATTAAATAGTTTTTTTGTTAGATAATTTTTCAAATTTTAAAAATTTCTGGATAGAAAAAATAATTTATCTGGATATTTTTACTAACTCCTAGAACAGGGCTTTTCAAAGTCTGGAATCTGGTTCAGATGCGGATGCATGCACATCCACGCCGCAGCGAGATAAAACTTTTTAGAATACTACAGGTCATGTGACAAAAACCAAACAATAAGCTTTACTCCTTTTGTCTTCCTGGATTAAGTGGTGAAATTCTCCTTGTTTTCTTCATTTTTGAAGGGTGGGAAGCACCCAAGCATGACGTTATACCCCCCTTTTGTCCAAAAATTTTTTTTTGTAACTAAGCTTAATGCAAGGGATTTTCAGTGCTGGAAATCCATTTAAATCACCCAACATCTTCGTCGCCATGAATATACGCTGCTTGTAAGTTTAATAAAAGTCATTTGCTTATCATCAGTCGTTACGGGCCTTTGACGTTGAATAGGAATCCGATTCAGACCTTTATTAAACTTGAGAAGAAGGAAGCATTTTGAGATTTGACACATAGTGTAACTAATAAGCCAATACATTAATGTCATTTTGTGGGCACTGATTTGGCACAAAGGAATGAATAGTAGACACATTTTAATATACTTAAATACATTATTTAAATAATTTAAATACATTATTTAAAAAAAGAAAAAGGTTTCGGTTGTCCCTCTCCAAACCATACAACCTTTAAAGAAAAAATTTCAATAAAACTATACAAAGAATTATACATAGAATATATACACAATTTTGTGGTGTCACTTTTTATTGTGCTTTTGGATACCCCACTGATTGTTTGAGGACACCCCTGTTGCCCTTTTTCCTCTGTTTCTAGTCCAGGGTAGGACTGTGCGCCCAAACCAAACAGCACCTGCCCTTGTGTCCAGCCACCCTCCCTTGCACCCACCCCCCAAATGTCTTTTTCTAGTCATAGTGTCTTAAATCAACATGATTAGCAATTTAACTGTCAAATTCATGTCTGTGTCATTGCTCCATAGATAGGGGAGTCCAGTGAGATTCAGACAACTTAAAGAGGCCAGGCAGTTATAGCTGGCTGTTATGTAGGATTGGGAAGAAACAGAGTAGGCATGTAGACTCCTTGATCCAGTAGATGGTTCTGTCCGGGTTTTGCCCTACATCATGCTTGCCTGGCAGCTCGGAATGTAGGATGCACACTGTGGCAGGTAATAAATAAATAAAGACTGAATTGGAATCAGATTTCAGACCTGCTTTAACTCCTCACCTACTCTGTGCCACCTCCCTGAGCTGCTGCCTGGAACACACAGCTGTTTATTGATAGGCCGTTATTAATTATGATGTTAAAATGAGAGAGTGCACTCAGGCACCCCCTGCTGATGTTTGGCTGCATGGATAATGAGCCAAATTAGATAATGAGGGGGGCCGAAGCGTGCTCCCGTGTACCCTCCACACGATGATAAGGGGGAGTGAAGTGAAGTGGAGCAGAGAGAGAGGGTAGCAGAAAGAGGATGTGTGAGGCAGGGGGAGACATGGTGGGAGGGAGAGTTTAGCTGGCACCATGGCTCTCTTTGGCTTTTTCACTGTGAAGAAACCTGTAATTAAGAGCACAGTGATCAAGCAACTCGTTGTCTGTACGTACATATATGTGTGAAACAGCAAGCTCTAGGTAGCGTGATTTTCCTGTGATCTCAATGATACTCTCTTATTAATTAATCAAAAAAAATTTTCACCGTAATAGTATTCTCAGCTTTAAATAAATCAATTGTTCATTCACATCCAGTCATATAATAAATCCTAGTCACAAGTAAGTTGTTTTTTTTTTTTTTTAAATCTAAATAATTCTTTTTTCTAAATATAGTCGTTGACATTAGCAAGTCTGAATTATGTTATTTTGGGATTCCAACTGTTGCTCATGATTTAACGGTGACTCATGCTGCCCACACTATTCGTGCAGCGTTCGGTGCACTGGCAGTTTTGTGGAGAGAGTGTATTAATGCAGCGTAAGTGATCAAACAGCAATGTAGGGTGTAAGATAATGTGTAATAGAGATAAAGAAGGAGCTATAATTTAGATATAGAAAGCTGTAGTTCCTAGTTGTGTAATGGACAAAGGGGATGTTGTGGATGCCGCCCAAAAGCCAGCATTTCTCATTCCTGCCCTGACTGCTCACTGAGCCATTTCCTGTTTTGACCTGAAATCTTTATTTAGAACCACCCCTCTGCTCACCACTCTCCTCCTCACTCATGACACAGAGAGATGGGTAGAAAAACTCAGCTTCACACCAGCTCATATCACTTTCAAAACAATTCTTTGGCAGGGACTTCTTGTTGACACTGCTAGTGTTTGCACCAGGCTAAATTTCAAGATATACTTACATGCTGTAGCGAAGTGACATGACTCTATTATTGTAGAACTTTATTTCTACCATCAGGCGGTGTTTTCTTAACCGAGGTTGCTGAATAACTGTAACCAGTCAGCTTCTGAGCATGCTGCCTTAAATCTGACCATAATGGAAAAAGTGAAAGTCCGTTCATTGGTTTTCACCACCTCAGCAGCTGATACAAGCATGAAACCTGAGTCACACGGTGTGTAACTGTTCTGAATAAATTAAATGAACATGCAACTGATTCAGAATGTTTATTCTGTATGGTTGAGTGTAAGGATATATTGCAATTAGCTGAACTCATTTGCATGATAAGTATATTTTTCTCATGAAAATGATTGGATATATTGAATTTCACCGTGTCTATGAAATTTAAAGAGGATAGTCGATGAGTTTTCTAGTTTAAAAGGGTAAAGAAACAAATCATTGTCTCTGGTTTGCAAGCTATAACTTGTTGCTGGCGATGGAGCTTTGCGTGGTTTGTAGAGTTGCAGCACTCCTTTTGCCTGAACTCTTTATTTTAGACTTTGTGAGCTGAGCACCTTAAAGGTTTTCCTCAGGCAGGAAAACAATTCATGATGTGCAAAAGCCTTGCTTGGACTAATATTATTCTGCCTTTGGGCTATTCTGGTCTTTTAATATATTTAGGATGAAAGCATTTGAAAGGAATACACTTAAATGCAACGTGTCAGACATATGTGCCTTGTGGTACTGAGACATAGCAAACCACGTTATCTTACAGTCTAAAACTCAGCTCAGTTATCTTTATGGCCTTGTAGAATTAGCACATAGTTCACTTGCAATACAGGATTGCCTTATTTAGTCTTTTCCCTCTATTTTAGGATGATAAATTATGATGATATAAAGATCGTAACACCTTTACTTTCAAATAAATTTTCTTTATGAAATTTCAGATTGTAATTAACTTACTGGGCAGCACAGTGGCTTCGTGGTAAGCATCATGGCCTTGCTCCCTCAGGGTCGAGGGTTCAATACCAGCCTCAGGTCTGTGTGTGTAGAGTTTGTATATTCTCCGCCGGGTACCCTGGTTTCCTCCCACAGTCCATAGACATGAAGATTAGGCTAATTGGTGTTCCCGAAGTGCCCAGAGTGTGTGAATAAGTGTGAGAGAGAGTGGTGTGTGCATGGATTGGCACCTGGACTTGCGCCCTAAGTTTCCTGGGATAGGCTACAGACTTCCTGCGGCCCTGTACAGGATAAGCAGTATAAAGGATGAGATAAATTAACTACTGAAACTTGAACTCATATATGTATGATTAAAGATTTGCACTAAAGGGCCAAAAGTTTGTGGACACCTTACCTTGTCATCGAAACTGTAGGTGGGTTTCCCCCAAACTGTTGCTACAAACTGCCACAAACTTTGAAGTACACACTAGGATTAAGATTTTAGCTCACTTCAATAGAACTAATGAGTTCAAACAGGTTTCAGCTTGATAATGCCTTGGCACAAAAGGAGGTCGTTAAATACATTGTTGATCAAGATTCAAATGGAAGAACTCCAATTGTTTGCACAGAACAGTGACCTCAACTCCAGTGAAAATCTTTAGGATGACCTGTCCACTGCAGCTCAGGCCCTTCTGCTCGACATCAATGCCTGATCACACTAATGCTGATCAGATTAAATGAACACATATTCCTACAACCATTCTTTAAAAATTTTCTAGCCTTCCCAGAAAAGTAGAAGTTATTATAACTGCAAAGAGGGATTAAATCTGCAAAAGATTCAAATATTCATACACCAGATGGGACAAAATAAGTGTACTCTTTAAATCAGTAATATATAGAACCACCTTTGTCAATGTTTAATTAAACATCATTTTGGAAAAATTTTGGCCTACGTTTTTTTAAAGAAATATTTCAGTTTGTTGATTGTTTCCTTTATGTACAGCTCTCTGAAGATCCAGTTGAACCATCGTGATGTTGATTTATAGTACTGGTGTGCGTGGGATCACTGTGCTGTTGCATAAACCAATTTTTGCTCAGCTTAAGCTTGGCACAAATGCCCTCACATTTCTTTCAAGAACATTCTAGTGCAGTACATTGTACAGTACAAGTGGAGTGCATCGTTGTCTCAGGGACTGCAAGATTCCCAGGTCCTGTGGCTAAAAAACAAGCCCAAATCATTATCTTCCACACCATGTTTGACAGTCAGTATGAGAGTTTGCAAACCTAAGCTACCATATTCATTTAGGACATTTAGGAGAGAAGGGGCTTTTTCCTAGACACTCCTCCATGGAAACCATACATTCATTCATTCATCTTTTATACAGCTTATCATATACAGGGTCCTATACAAATCTTTGCAGAACATGCAGACACACACACACACACACACACACACACACACACAACCCGGGGGCAATTTGGGAATGCCAATTAGCCTAATCTGCATGTCTTTGGACTTTGGGAGGAAACTGGAGTACCGGTACCAGGAGGAAACCCACCAATGCAGGCCACAGTTCTTCCCACTACGACGCGGTGCTGCCGGAAACCAAGCATGTTGTGACTTTTTCTGATTGTGCTGTCATGAGCATAAACATTTAATGTGCTTACGGATGCTGTTAGGTTGCATGGTTTGGGGTTTTCTTTTTACCTCTAAGCATTGAACAATCAGATTTTGGACTGAACTTCCTGGGATGCCCATTCCTGCCAACTCCCTCATATAGTTTTTAGATTGTTTGGAGGCCTTATAACCCTTGCCAGATTCATCAGCAATATAAATTGCTTTTTTGAGGTCTTGGCTGATGTCCTTGCTCAAACACTTTTTTGTTTATTTGTTTGTTTATAGAAGTTGATGAGGATTACACAATTATTATTAGGCCCTGATTGAAATGAGTGAGGGTATACTTTCTTTTTCTCATTTATGTAGTGTATGTTTCTTATGAGAAATAGTGGATAAAAATAATAAAATATTGAATCAACCAATAGCTTTTTTCTTCATAAGCATCATTGTATTCATTTACATTTTAGTTATATTTCTTTTATTTATTATAATATTTATATATAGTTATTTGAACTTATATTCATGGAATAATTAAATAGTATACTGTATGTTATATAATAGCTTTAATATGCAGTTGTTGCAGGATGTACTCCTCTTATTTTAAGGAATACATAGCTTAGTATCTTACTGCTCTTGACTTGACAGCCACATAGCCGCATATTGACAAACTTTTGCCCTCAGTTAACCTGGGCAGAAAGTAACTAGACAGGAAATTCATACTCAATGGGTGGAAAGAATGTTACGCTAAAGTTCCTGGTACTACTTGTTTAGTTGCCTTTGTCTACACTGTTAATTTCTATCAACCACACAACACTAGCTCATCCAGGGGCAGGAATATCCACTCATCCCCTCACACACTCACCTACACAACATCCACACACTCATTTACATTTATTATTTTGGCAGACATACAATTGAGACAGAATACAAGTCATTCACACTGCTGAGCAGTATGAGGGTTAGGAGTCTCTTTCAAGGATCCAGCATCGGCTCTCTGTCCATCCTCGGATTGTTCCATTGACTAGTAGAACCACTTAGTCACCACTGGAAAAGTAAACAATACTACCTCCAGGGTCTTTAAAATGTGTCTGTCCACGGGTTTAGAGATGCTCTTTCTGATTTAAAATTTGCTTTGGTTTTGAGCCATTATTCTGTCCGCATTCAGCAGAAAACCAATTTTTGAACGTTTCATGTGTATTTTCTCCATGTTGTATCTTTTAGACACTGATAATGGAAGGTCAAACAGAATTCAAATTGCAGATTTTTTTTTACCTAGTATAAGTAACCAGCACTTTAAAAAGTAGGCTAATCAGGCTTCTAAGTGGCACTCTGGATGGGAGACATAACATTACAGTTTCTCTTCTGTCAATCAGAGCAACACTAGCCATCTGCAGCTGTCTTTGAAGTCATTTATATAGAGCAGAGCAGACTGTGCTTTACTCCATGTGTGTATAAACTCACAAAAATCACAGAACATGATGGTGCACATAACCCCTTAATCTGACACTCTGGTTTGATCTTTTATTTTTTAATGTGACCATAAATTCTTTTCTCACTTGCCTTGTGTATAATATTCTTTTCAGTGTCTTGTTCTTTTTTTCTTTCTATTCCACTGTAACAACAGGCTAAGCTTTGTGCCCATGACTGGAAGAATTAAAAATATTGCTTTTTTTATGTTGTCAGTGGTAACATTGTGCTGTTTTGCACTCTCAGTTAATCTGAGTCATATAGGTTTTGTCACTTTTGTCTCTTTCTTCGCCTGATGACTAATAACTTGTTAATTTCAGGCAATTCACGTGTGCTTTTCCAATGTCATGCTTCTTCTTTGGTAGTTTAATTTCGAAAACATGCCACACAAGGCAATGTGACTGCTCATATGGTAAACTAGACAATCAGGATCTGTCGCGTGCCTCATGCAGTGCTTATACATGCCATGTGGTGGCAGTTTAGCTTGTCTATATTAGTAAAGCGGGCTGGGAATACTGTACTGATGCATTTGTACTGCTGGGTGCAGAAGACGAAAATATAGACAGATCATAATGAGAGAGCAAGAGAGAGAGAGAGATGCAAATTTCATATTTGTTAATAGAAATACCTGTGACAAATATTACGCATAATTGAATAAAGTGGTATTTATGGGAATATAGCTGATTGTGGTGGATAAAAAGTATTTGGATATCTTAGAGTGGATTGATCAGGAAGGTGAATACATGTTGAGTGGGAAAGGAAAGAGAGAGAGAGTTTTAATCGAAAGAAAGAAATAGAGAGAAAGTGTGTATGAGCGTGTGTTTTGAGAGGACTTGGTGTAAGCCCATTGCCCACGCAGGGTTGTGTTGTATCGTACCGTACAGGGGCGGAGTGTTCCGAGGCGCCATGCGTGCGTGCGCGCGCGCGCGCGCGCGAGGGTGTGCGTGCGTGAGTGAGTGTGTGTCCGACCAGCAGTGAGCGCAGCAGTCTCACTCTACGTCACACCTCTCCGACAGCTACTGTGGTGAGCACTGTGCTGTCCCTCTGTACAACTGCCTGCCGATGTTTTTTTTTTCTTCCCCTCGCTGTCTTTTCACCACTCAGCTGTCCGACCGCAAAGTTTAATTGTGTGTGATATCTCATCTCGGACCCGGGCTTCGTCGCTGTCCGTCGCTCCACTTGGAAGTAGCGCTTTCGACATTTAAGCGAGATCTTTTTTCTTTTTTTTTTCTCCCCATGCTTCATTTTAAAGCTCCGCTCGACCTGGCCGTGGTAAGTAACGTTAGCTCAGAGATCTGACGCGACCGCGACTGAAATCCTGTAACTCGTCTGGCACACTGACTTACTGGTTTACACACCGATACACTCGAGTGTTAACTTACCCAGCCTGCGTGTCACCGAGAGAACGCCGAAAATAATGTATTCGGGTATTGTTGTCTGGTCCTTGTCTCTCTCTCTTCTCTCTCTTTGTAAAGTTCAGCAGCTCGACTTTTCTCCTCGCAGTACTCACCACGTCCACTTTAAACGACATCCACGCTCGTGTGTTTATTTCCCAGTGAGTTTTTGTTAGTTCTTGAAGTTCACATATCGACATTATATATTATGGCTCTGACTACAGGAGTGTACGATGTGGCAAAAAAAATTTTTATTACAATATTGAGATCATGAATGATATATCGTCATGTTTAATTTTTTTTTTTAGATCTAATGCTACATCTAAAGAAAACAAAAAATGTTTATTAATATATAATTGTATATAATAATAATTATATATATATATATATATATATATATATATAGTTACATATTAATATATATAACTCGCTGTCCAGTCGCTCCTGTGAGTTGACCAGTGGTATATAAAAGTACTCACAATACGTGCGATATATCAGAGTATTATTCTGTAACTTCTCACAGTAATGTCCATTCGATTTTTATTTAATCCATAAAACAGTTCTGAAGGTCATACACAATAATATAGTAGGTATTAGCAGAATACAAGCCCATAATTAATTAATAAAAAAGTTTATTTATATATTGCTAGTGTTAACATTGCTCTTTTCTTCAGGTTCAGTCTTTGATCATATTCTGTACTTCTCACCAAGCGCTTAAATGTAATGTCGTGTTTTCTTCTGACCAATTCCTACCCTAAAGAGGTGTATATCGATGTTGAGGTAGTATGTTAGACTAGTGCTGAGTGAATAGAGCTGTGGTATTTGACTGAGAGTGCCATTTGGCAGGTGACTGGAAAAGAAAATAGCTGGTGACCTGCTTCAACTGTTAGCTCGAGCTTAAATTTAGAATGCATGCAAGAAAAAGGGCCTAGGGCTGAAACATGGCGTTTGGAGAAGAGTTTGAGCTTCTGTTTTCTTTTTCCTGTGTTGTCTGTTTACTGCGAGATTGTAGAATTATAGTCTGCTCTTTAAGCAAAGGAGTGTTCCGTGGCATTTCATGTATATGGTTTTGGCTGGTTGGGTTTATGATGAGCAGGATATCATAAGATCTTTGAAGAAAAAGAAAAAAAATCAGCAAATTTTACAACTGCACCGTACAGCACTTCTCTTAAGACACAGGCAGTGTCCAAAGGACACTTACACGCACACAGATGCCCCCCCCCTCTCTCTCTCGCGCGCGCGCGCACAGTCACACACACACACACACACACACACACACACACACACACACACACA
>JAQMYL010000038.1:13051716-13063975 GCA_030014365.1 Clarias pachynema
CCCACACACCCACCCACACACACACACACACACACACACACACACACACACACACAGTACATTCAGTAGAGATCAAGGTCCAATTAGATCTTCTTGTGAATGTTCACTTTGGAATAGGTTCTATGCACTGCCTTTATTCACCTCCAACTTTTTTTTCAGTCATTTTATGCTGCAGTAATGGATAGTAGAATATAGAATTGTATCAAACTGAATGTGAAGCTCTTCTTGCATTTTGACCTCATGTAGCATAGTAATATGCAACTAGAGTATGTTTAACAATGTTTATTGTATATGTGTGCATGAGTGTATGTGTGCATGAGTGTGTTGCATTGTAGTAAAACTCGAGCATGCTAATGTAGGATGGGTCAGGCATGATTTGCCAAGGCTAATTGGCATGCAGCAAGGTCATTTAAGTTAATGCAGAAGATGTGGGCAGCTTTTACATTGTGACTTGCTGGATGCAGTTAGTGCAGTGCAATATGCAGCATTTCCGAAATCAACATATCCATGTACCGTTAGTCCATTGTGTGAGTTATAAGTGCCTCCTTTGTGCTGTTTGTAGGCCCTCAACATCAAATCATGCTGCAAGCTCTCATTAAACACTTTGGCATTTCTTTGCAAAGCAATGTGAAGGACCCACATGTCCAAGTTACATGTCGGTCTCCAGTTACCACTAGAATTCTTTAAATACTTTTGTAATTTGTGAGATATTCTCATTGGTAGTCAGAAATCTCTATTTCTGTATTGAAATCTTTATATTACCCGCTAATCAGTACAATGTGGTGCATACAGTAAGAGCCTTTGGAAATAAACTGCTGGACTTTCTTACCCAGTAACCTTTATTGCTGCTAGTTTGCTTGTATTTCTCCTGAACGAGAATGTAAGCGTGTGTCTTACACCCCCACACACACACATACACACACATCAAGCCTTTGGCCCCTCTCGTCAAACCGGTTTGAAAAGTGTTCTTCCCTCTGCCAGCATTTAACTCTCCAAGCTGAAGACTAGAGTTCAGGGAATTTAAACTCAGTTTGCTTTTGAACTACTTTCAGTTTTCATGCATTGTCTTGGTGCAGAATTTAGCTCTGTTCAGGAAAATGAAAATATACCACCAAAGACATTTAAAATGATCTCCTCCTATACGATTTAAAACTCCTTATATACGCTAAACAGTAATGCTGCATCACAGTGGAACAAATGCGACCTATTGAATAAAACACATAATGTGAGAAATCTTTTAATGACTACAGGATGTCAGTTAGAAAATGAGTCACTCCGACCCAACTTTCTATGATTGACTCGGCCTTAAAGTTCATATAGTTATTCTGTGTACTGGGTTAATTTTGTCTTGTCAGTGCTGTTTACGTTTTTATTAACGTCTTCCTTTCTCCTTACTCTCTAACCACAGAATTTGTAGTGTATATGTGATATGTGATCTGTACGGTGCACTCTCCGAGGGTAAATGTAGATGTAGGATTAGTCTGTGATCAGGCCGAAAAGCAAGCTATATTTGGTGTAGCTCTATCTTTAAAAAGACAAATGGGACAGATTTAGGGGTTGATGTACAAAAGGGTTTTCCTGACAGCCCCATGAAATTTTGAGTAAATAGACGTGCCGTGTTTTTTAAATGAAGGGAAACATGTCTAAATTGTTCTCTGTAATAACATGTATACATGTTGTATACATGTACATTTAGTGTACATGCTGTATGATAGAAATTGGGTTGAAAGGTGCTGAAAGGTTGATTGGGTTGAAAGGTCGCATTTGTTCCACTGTGATGCGGCATTACTGTTTAGCGTATAGAAGGAGTTTTAAATCGTATAGGAGGAGATCATTTTAAATGTCTTTGGTGGTATATTTTCTTTCAAACAAAGCATTCTCCATCACTCAGGTGTTTTATCTACATGCTGTTAAAGAGGATTGATCTAGGTTATAAAGTTAAAATGCTTTCAAACACAAAGCTAACTGTCTGTCTAGTATCTGATTTTGATCATTCATTCTGTTATTAGCATATTGAGCTAATTGGCAATTGCAGCAGCACATTTTTGTATTTATTCAACTGGGTTATAGTTGTAAGGTACACTGGTGTATTTCATGCTGTGGATGTATGCTATGTCATGTCGTGTGGTCTGCCTCTTTCTATATTGCTGTGTTCTCTCTTTCTGTCTCTCTCTCTATCTCTCTTTTCTTTTTTTCTGTTCTTCTCTTGCTCGTGCTCAGTACTGAGCCTTCGTCAGGAGAGCCCACACAAATGACACCCCGTCTTTGTGCCGTCAAGTGCCGTGACAAAGCGCGCCGAGTAAGTACCGAGGCCAGGCGGAGAGGAGGATGAACATGTATTATGCGTCTGTAATGATACTGTAAGATGACACCAAAGAGTGTGCGCCTTCTCCCTCGCTCTTTATCGCTGTCATTCTCCCTCTAGCACTTGCTCTTATTTGACAGTAATGTGTGTGTTATTATATGCAGCCCAAGAAAGTGATGTTCAACTGTCCAGGCTGTTTGTATGTTTTGTGGATCCTCCCAGTTCCATAACGGCACTTTGCAGCAGAACTGCGAGCTATGCATGTATGCACACATGCATGTTAGTGTGTGCGTGTGTGAATCCATCCCCTCAGGACCTGAAATAGCAAAGCACCGAGGTGAGGGGGGAGGGGAAGTCAGAAGCACAGGCATGGAAACGTGCAGATCCTGTTACAGGATCATAATATCACTGATGATTCAGCGTGCGCATACACACTCACTCATTCACTTACCCATGCACCCCTTTCCTTTGCGCACTCAAATGCTCATTCATTCATTCATTCATTCTGTAGCTCATTCATCTGCTCATGCATGCACCCACTCACTCATTCACTTGTTCTCTTCACCCACAGAGAGTTCCCCTCTGCTTCTTCATTAACACATTTTCGTTTAGTCATTTGTACTATGAGGAAAAGCATAAATAAAACAAAGAATTATACATATATTACTGCAAATTGATAACCAAGATATCATAAAGTACTGTGCAAAAGTCTTGAGCCACCCCTCATTTCCTTATACTAAATTCAATTAAATCACGTAATTTCAATTATAGACACTGGAACAAATGTTTTACTGCGACAGGCTGCAAAAGTGACTTAAGATACAATTTAAAAATCGGTTGTTTATGTAACAACCTAAGCAGCAACCTCATTTCCCCTCTTGTCTGTTCCAGTCCCTCAGCATTCAGCATCACCAGTATACTTATCACCGCCTTGATCATCTGTCATCATCTGCACTTGTTTTTCACTGGTTCATGCCTTAAGTTATGTTTTTTATGCTTGAATGATTCATAGGTCACTGTGTGGCTTAACAAACAAAAAAACATTCCTCTGAAACTGGTCAAGTACAGGGACTGGATTGAAAATGAGTGCCAAAAACTTGCCAAAAATGAGAGCCAAAAAGTCCTTCAGGAAGCATGGAGAACTATTCCTCAAGACTACATTAAAAATACAAGAAAGTCTGTCTCTTTGGAAACAAAATATAAATAAATGAGGGCTAAAGACTGTACAGTACTGTGCAAAAGTCTTAGGCGCATGCAAATAACTGCTCTAGAGCAAGGAAGTAAAAAAAATCTACATAAAAAAACACTATAAAAAGCAGTAAACAGAAAGTAATTAAACAAAGTCAGTAATTGGTGTTACTACAATTTGCTTAAAAGCTAGTCTCAGGTACAATTTGTGTAGTTTTATAAGGAAATTAGCTGCTTAGTTTTGCTGAATATCCTGCAGAACCTGCAACAGTCCTTTTGAGGACTTTGTCACACCTGCTTCTTTTTTCATGCATGCAAAACCCAGCAGCTTTCTTTTCTTTTCTTTTTTCTTTTTTTTGTGTGAAAAGTGGTCTTTTACATAATATACTGCTTTCCTTTCTGGCCTACAGATATTACCCTGTAAGATAATTTTTACAGTAAACCTACAATTGTAGGTTTTTAGACCTTTGCAGATGGAATGAAAGGAGAAAGTCAGCAGTGCAGCTATGACATCACGCCTTATGCTCGATCTGATATCAGAGAAGACCTTTCGCACATTTTATCCATGTAGTCTGGTTAGTCAAATTAAATTTCTCGTGCATGCTGCTTAGTATACATTTTGCAGCCAGCTTAGCAGGACTGCAGTCTTTCCAGCCACTGCTCTGACAGCCCTGTGTTCTCCTGGCCAAAGGCCCCAGCCTCGCTTTTACACTAATTCTGGACTTATCCGGTGCTCTGTTTCACACGCTTAGCTACTGCCAGGAGTGGTATCCAGGAAGTCAGCCGCAGCTGAGCCATGCTTTTAAAGCTGTGCTGTAAAACCAAGTCATCTTCGACTATTTTATAACAGGAATAAAAAAGAAAGAACAAATGCTCTTTTAATGTAGCGTCTTTTCTGGTCGGGATTTTATGCGGAGAGCGAATGGAAACAGGGTCATTTCCGAGCTCCGGTGCAGCAGTGATGGAGAGGCAGTTTGCTGTGTGTTTCTCGGTGTCTCTGTGTGCGCGGGAACAGAGTGTGCTGAGTGAGGTGGGAACACTGCGCTCCCCGCTCACTCTCTCTCTCTCTCTCTCTCTCTCTTTCTGTACACTCTCTGCTCCTGTTGTCATTCTCACACACCTTAATTTCAGGTCAGAGGCGATAGGTAGCGGCTGCTTTTTTTAACCCTGAGCCAGAACAAATGTTCCCTCCTTTAAAACTCTCATTGCTATCATACTGTCCTGGTCTTGGCTCTCCTCCTCTACTCTCTCAGCGACCTTTCACCCCAAAGATGGAGGAAAGAAGATGGAGGAGGAGAAAACGGAGAAGAGGAATGTTCAGGGTGGAGTAGTAATGGCGTTGCGGTGCTGCACATATCTGTCTCCACTCCTCAGAGTGAGTCACAGGGACCTGTTCAGCTGCCCTGACATTTTTTCCCTCACCAGTTCTCTGAACAGGACTTGGATTTGTGTTTCTTTTTTTCCCTGCTCAGAACTTGTCATGATTTTATTTATTCTTTTTTTTCTCTCTCTCTCTTGGCATTAGTGCATCCAAGCCATCATGAATTCCACAACAATGCCTGTTTCTTTGTTCCCCCAAACACCAAATGTAAAGAAGAGGGCAGTAAATCAGAAGAAAACGACCAACTTGAATCATGTTCCTTCTCTGTTTCCAGTGACATGGCAACAGCTGCCCAGGCTGTAGGGATGGCTAGAACGCTACGTATAGTTTTCAGTCTCAGCCAATTTTTACTCTTGCGATTACTTTTTAATGAGCTTTTATGGTTGTAATCTAAATATTAGCCACTCTAAATCCATTTGACTTTTAATTTGTCTTTTTTTCAGAGCTGTTGTCATGCATCTATGCAAAACAAAATGTTTTTCTTTTAATCAACAGAAGTAAAAGAACTGGAGAAAAGTGTTACTGAATGACCTGAACACCCCCCGTTTTTCATTCTTTTCTCTTAAAAGTATTGTTTATCTGTTCATTTCTGAGTAGTATGCCCTGTGTCTGTGAGCATTGGAATTCACACAGCGACAGGAGACAGAACTTGTTTTGCTCTCCAACACACATTTTTCTGTTTCAATTGCTTTCCCTCAGAAGCAGTACCAAGAGAAAACACTTCTTTTTTTTTTTCTTCTTTAAGTTCCCTCATCCCCACCTCCTCCTCTCTCCCTTCTCTTCCTCCCACCCTTCTCTCTCCCTCTTTGTCATCTCTCTGGGCGGATTCCCAGCTGACCATGTTTGTCATGGTAACAGGCAGCGAGGCAACAGGCCCAGCCACTTGCACTTCCTGACTGAGTGGAAATGCCTGACAGAGGTGCGCCTGCGCGATGTTTGCTCGCTCGCTTGCGCGTGTGTGCGCGCGTGTGTATGTGAGCACACAGACAGGGCCAGGGTGCACGAAGCTGTCAGCCTGGATTAGGTTCAAGTACACTGCAATGCTGCCTACTGCTACTGGGCTTCACTTTATGGTAATGAGGAGAGGCCTCGGGAACAGGCTTCTTTCTCTCTTGCTTTTTTTCCTCTCTCACGGTTTCTGTCTTTTCCTCCCTGTTACTTTCTTTCTTTTACTGATATAAGTTCTGCCACTTGCTCCCCTTCACACTCTCTGCTTATCTTTGTGCTTTTGCTTAGATAACGGAACTCATAGTTGTTTTCCAGTCCGTGCTCTGTATTGTAGAAGACAGAAAGAAATATTTTTATTAACAGAAATGCAAGCTAGTTCAATTCAATTCAATTATGGCAGGAATTAATTGTATAAGACTGGAACTCGCTCTTGTCTGTGAGGAATATGGTTAGACCAGCATTTAAAAATGCACAGTGAGAAATGAGCTTGTGACTTGGGTGGTGCGAGTGAGACGGCACTAGACGGGGTATAACATGAATGCCATTAGTCCATTATGGAGCCTATATGGACAAGAGTATTACGCAAACACTTAT
The DNA here is from genome assembly GCA_030014365.1 of Clarias pachynema. Lineage (NCBI taxonomy): Eukaryota > Metazoa > Chordata > Actinopteri > Siluriformes > Clariidae > Clarias > Clarias pachynema. The sequence goes on from JAQMYL010000038.1 coordinate 13,058,133, forward strand.
GACACAAGCACCTTGGCTGTTTTATATAAGATATGAGTTTGAAATGTATGTTTTTACTCTAAACTGAGTAGGAGTCACACAATTACTCAAACACAATCCCAATCAGGCTTCTAAGTCACTTGATGAAGTCACTAAATGTGCAACACAGATATTTTTAAGCTTAAAAGCAATCCACGTTTTGAAAATACCAGCATTCTCGCACAGCATTACCACATGACTTACAATCCCTATTGTGTTTGCAGAGAAGAAGAGAAATTTCTTGAACCTGTTAGGACTAATCATGTCATAAAACTTTTCGCATGAAGTGGGCAAAGCTCAAAATGTTATGCAACATACAGTATGTTTGCAACAGAATGTTGATAAATGGTACTGAAAAAAAGAAGAAAAAAAAAGAAAAAAAAAAGGTAAAGTTTTTTTTTGTGCGACTGTACTACTTTAGAAATGAGGCCCATGTTTTTCAAATTTGCTAAAATGTAATTTCCCTGTTTGTTATTTGGTAATTGGTCTTCAGCTGAAAAAAACATTAAACCTAATGGGAAAAATGCACAGATGTCTATCTTTCCTCATGGATCACCTATGTATGTCAGAGCATCTTCTTTGAGGTCATTTTTAAAATGCCATTGCCATATTGCAGATTTCCTGATGTTGGTTACTCAGCCTTTCATCCTGTAGTTATTGAGTCATTAGCATGCACAAGTAAACAGTCTAACCAGCAGCAATACATCAAGCTGAATTCCATAGGCTGTTTGCTCTGACTACTTCATTATTGAGAATTTCTCACAGAATATACTGAGCGGAACATTTGTAAGCATTTGTACTGTAAATACTGTGAAATTGAAAGCGAATATGGTATATAGTTATGAACTTGAGCAATAACTGAAAAGCACATATGACTGATCATTCATAAAAATAAAAACATCTCTTTAAGTGACATTTTTCATCTTGCAAGTTAGTATTTAATGTTTTAACCAGATATTATAATATTAACCTTTGTCTCCACTGCCCACCCCCCCACCCCCCTTCCCCACACACACCTCTCACTCTCACACTGTCTGTCTGACTCTTGCTGTTCTCTCCACAGCGCTGTACTGTAACAACATGGCGGCCCCTGAGATGGGCTGTAAATCTGACATATATTGTGCCGGTACAGTAGCCGAGAGCTTTGTTTCCTAACATGGGGAATGAGAGCAGCCTCACCGCTGCCCCTTTTCTTTCGCCCAGCATGCTGTTCTGCCTTTTCCGCTTCCCCCTCTCTAAGCTTACTGGAGTAACACACAACACTGCGTTTTTCATATTGCACACTCACACAACGAGCTCTTACTGAAAGTCTGACACACACTTGCCTCCCTCTCTTAGCAGCAAGACTCAGGAAGCAGTAGTCAGAACAGGATTCCTGTAATTGCCCCTATTTTCAGTGCATTGCTCTTCTCTCTTTTAAAAGTGTGAATAGTTGTGTATGGTGATTAATAATTTGAGTGAATCATAGCAGTTTGAAGAGTTTGGTTTTGCATAAAGTCCTTTCCCCATGTTGTGTTACCTTATCTGTTTGGCACAGTTGTAACGTGAGTCGCTGTGTGCTCTTTCTTCTCTGCGGCCACCGTACAGATATTGTAGACTCTCACCCCAGTGGAGGCTCAGAATGCTAATATGATGACAGCTTGCGGGCCAATGTCATGGCAACAAAACTACAATCTGGTAACAGAAACGGTCTTTTATTTTTAACCCAAGTCTACCTGTCGATGCTCAAGCCAACCGATGTTTGGGTTGGGTGTCTGTTTCATTGGTTTTGCATTTTGTCTAACATACCATGTAGCTGTTCATGATGTTTATTGCCTTTATTTATGGTTACCTATGTTTATGTGCCTAACAAGTTTTAACACACCATCTCATTGACTAAATTCCATGTGTTTCCTTCAAAAGGAGTGTTTTTGTACTTTACCGTTGTATTTTGCCTTTATGAGTTGGGTTTTTGTGGATTTATCTTCGTTTTGATAAATCATGTCATTGTTTTTATTTAGCATCCTTATTCTGGATGAAAAAACATCTAACACATTTTACACATTGTGTTAGAATTTCTTTTTGCTCAATCCTTAATAAACAACATGGTTTATACATTTAATTGTACATACTTTGGTCATCAGCAAACAAAAACTAAGCGATAAACAAAGAGATTTTCACTTTGGATCTAATTTTCTCTCTCCCTTTCTCCCCCTGGTCCAGATATATGTTGGGTAAAGGAGCAAAGCGGAAGCTAGATGAGGACGATGAGGGAGTGGAAGGCAAAGCGGTGGCGATGGCGGACGGTCTCTCCAAGGTCTCGTACACTCTGCAGAGGCAGACCATCTTTAACATCTCACTGATGAAGCTGTACAGTCAGCGAGCGCTGGCCGAGCCAAGTCTGGAAAAACGTGTGCTCATCAACAACATGTTGCGGCGCATTCAGGATGAGCTAAAGCAGGAGGGCAGCCTGCGGCCACTCTTCTTTCCTCCCTCACCTCCTCCAGATCACCCAATGGATGAGGGATTTCGGGAAGCGCAGCCAGCCTTTGGCGTACTCTCTGTGGTGGCTTCACCGCCTGTGCTATCCCAGCAGCCCCCTGTCCCACCTCCCTCCCCAGCCGTAGCCAGCCCTACACCGCTGGATGCTTGCCTCACTCCGGCTTCACTGCTGGAAGAGGACAGCGCAGTGTTTTGCACTTCTCCCCCTTCACTTAATCATTCTCCATCAAGACTCCGTCCCCTCATGGCCACTGACAGCTTCTCCTCGGCCCTGGATGAAATCGAGGAGCTATGTCCTTCATCCACAGCGGCAGGGTCTATCACTACCTCCTCACTCACAGTGCCCCTTCCTATGCCCCTCCAGCCCTCCAGCCAGCCCACCACAGCCCCAGACTCCAAAAACTGCACAAAGTCCTGCAGCTCAAAGCCAGAAGGGCCAAGCCCACTCGCTGTGGAGCGGTTAACAACAGGTACAGCAGGGACAGCAGCTACTGAGCCTAGAGGGATGGACACTCTCCCTTCAAGTGGCTTGGACATGAGCACTTTGCCATCCTCCTCCTCTTCCTCAGGCTTCCTCACCGATCTGGCCCTGGATGATATTCTGTTTGCTGACATCGACACCTCCATGTACGATTTTGACCCATGCACTTCGGCAGCAGGGGCCTCCCCATCCAAACTATCACCTGTGGTGTCGGCCGATGACCTCATCAAGACTCTAACCCCCAACCAGCCTTTCAAAATGGACCTCACTGAACTGGACCACATCATGGAGGTGCTGGTAGGATCATGACCACCTTTGGCTGGGAATGCAAATCTTTTTTTTTTGTTGTTGTTTTTATACGAACTTAAAAAAAAAACGTAAAGACTTAACGTTGTGGGTGTTTTGTACAGTTTTTATTTTTAAGGTAAGGCAGTTGTTATTATGAGTGGTGATGTCACCCAGTACTACTTTTCAACACTGTGCATGCACTGTGCTTGCCTTTCCAAATATACACATGAAGGAACACACTTGGCTTCAGTCAGATTCAAGTGCCTTCATCAAAAATGACCACTTGGTAAATTCCTGTCTTTTTGTTTATTGTCTGTATTTAATTTCTTAAGCAAACACAGAAGGAGTAGCAGCTCTCTTTCCCCTTCTCAGCATACAGGTGCAAGAACGTGCTTAACCAAGTCTATTTTCATATAACTCTCATTTTCATAAAGCACAACAGATTTAGAAGAGGAATTGGTTTATGTGCGTCTTTAGTGTTATTGCTAATATGATAATATTATAAAGAAATATTTAAGTGAACTCGATTTAAATTTAATGTTGTGAAATAACTTTTGCTCTTTAGTAAGAAATGGACATGCTTTACCCCAACCGATATTTATATATGAGCTTTGGAAAGATATTTACTTTGAAACAAATTTCAGATGTTCTGCAGTGGAGATTTGGTTCAGGCAATAGGTGCAAACTGTGCTTTTCTTTTAATGTGACAAGGAGTTCTTTTCCTCATCCAAAAAAAAAAAGAAAATCAAGGTCAAGTCCCTTTATGCGATGCAAATGCCCATAACCACCAGCCTTTTATTTTCTGGTTTCCACATATTTTTTTACATTTATATTATTTTTGCAATGAAATTTCCGGTAAAAATACAACACTAACTTATAGTATGTGCTTGATAATGCAATTTCATTCATTTCATAATTTATGTCATATAAGCAGCCTCAAATTAACATTGATTTTAAAAACTAATCCAAACCAAAACCAAAACATTTTCTACTTCTAACAAGCATTGTGTTTGCTTGTTTTGTGCATTTCCCTCATCCTCTCTTTGCCAGCGGTACATTATTCATATTGCATGCAGGATTTCATCCTAACTGTACAGACGCATACTGTAGGATTTTAGGCAAGTGGGTATTATGTGACCTCATGCATACCATTGGTTAAGGTTTGCCAGTGGTCACCATGTCCTGTCTTGGCTCCTTGTTGTCTCTCTTGGTGGTTTTGGACCGGTAGGAATGGTCAGAACGCTTAGGGACATTAACATTAGAGATTTTGAATTCAAAACATGCATAAATAGGAGAGGCTTGTCCACTGTTACGGTTCAGACTACCAGAAGAGATTTTTATTATTTATATTTTTGCATTACCAGCCTCAATTCTGTGTTTAAAAGCCCGTTTGTGCAACAATAGGCAACATATGCCTTTAGCTCTGAAACCCGCTGCAAACCACTTAGTGCAATCAAACTGGATGTAGGGGATTTAGACTTTCAGTGTTTTCAGTTCACTTCTGAATAATCACATCATACATGTACAAAGGGACCATTTCTCATATCAGCTGCTTAGTATTATAGACCTGTTTACTGGAGAGTGCTGTTAATCAGCCATGACTTTGTCATAAATATCATTTCCTGTCACAGATTTCAAGAGTGTCTTGGCTTCTTAGCATAGATTAACACAGGCATTATCAGACTAGTGAACTGTAATACTGGTTCTTCACTAGTGTGACCATTTTAGATATTGGATATTAAAATTTTCTATTTCCAGAGAAGCCTTTAGTGGGAGTTACAGATCACAACCTATAGTGCTCAAGAGATTATGTAAGAATTTGAAAACATGACGATCAGGAGTATTTAAAGCCAAGCAGGCAATACTATTCATTCATAATTATTACTGATTATTTTAAGTTGTTTGGATTTGGAGTGATTTTTGTTTTAAATTATTTATTTTTCATTTCCTGTGTAAATATATTTATTTTGATGTGAATCTACCATCTGGATTGTAATGTGTACAGAATGTATGGTAGGAATGTACTCTGCGTATAGGAATGTATTATACAATGAATTGGGTTGGAAGCCATCTTTTCATTCAGTTTATTTTTTTTAATGTATTATTTTTTTTGTTTCTTATATTATAATTTTGGGGTGGTGTTTGTGGCAGTGTTTAGGTATACACTCCCTACCCCTGTTTAAATATGAGTATTTAATGTCTGTGTACATTACTTCATAGTGTGCAAGGGGGGAAAAAACTTGTGAAGCAATACTTTATTCTCTTCAAAAACTTTTGAGGTTCAGACTCCAAAGCATATTTTTAGGAAAGTCTATCTCTAACCCTCAATGCCAAAACATATGAAGAGCAGAAATGAGTGCTGTGTTGATGCCGGTTACTGTTAATACGACATGGTGTCTCCCTTTCTTCAGCCTATACCCCAGACCACCTGTCTGGGGAAATATAATGAGTTCAGTGGTTTTCAAGAGAGAGACCGCCAGGAGCTGATAGGGGTGTGTATGTGCGTTTGTTGGATGTGGGTGTGGGTGTGGGTGTGGGTGTTGGGGGGGGGGGGGGGGTCCCTTTTCTGCTCCGT